>APFE030929006.1:0-220421 GCA_000404065.3 Pinus taeda | reverse complement strand
ATTAACTTTGAGTCATTCGTCACCCAACCATCTGTTGTGTCGTTATGTGTTCAAGAGGTCTGTAAAAAAAAACATTCAACTGCAAAATACCTATCATCCATTTTATCATCATTGAGTCAGTCCTTACAGCAACATTTCTTCAACTTGAACTATGATTTCGTGTTGTGGGCTTGCCTACAACGGGTCACTTTCTATCGACATCAGCACATTATCTAGAGAGTTGACATAGAAATCGTCAGTACCTTGAGGTCTGCATACATCAATGGCAGGTTTCTCACCTTCGACGTCAGTTTTCATCATTAACTTGCGATCGAAGGATTCCATGAAATGTTCGACATCGACTCATTCATTCACATCTCATGGATTGTGCTGGGTACTTTAAGAACCATTGACATTACTGGTGGTCTCTCTCACACTTGTTAACAGTTCACATCATTGACTGGTAATCAAGTGGTTTCTACATGTTCGACATCGACTCATTTATTCACATGGCTAGAATCGTACCAATTCGGGAAGTAGAGATGAAGACCCTGGATCTAGTTTCCACCATCCAGGCTGCGAGGAGTTTTGTATTCATTATATTGTAAACCAACCATAAATAGATGGTTGCATCCATACTGTGTCTACACGAGTCTATGATTATGATGTATTATAAAATCATTCCTGTATCAGAATAGTTAGTCTGTTAGTTAAAGTTTTTATCTGAGTATGGGAATGCCTACCTCAGCGATGATATAATCTTATACATGTATTTTGTGTTGAAAATTGCAGGTTCTAACCGGGATCTCCACGAGATAATCCTCGAAATGATAAAGTACTTCACCCTTCCTAGATGATATAAAACCCTTATCTATTACAGGCTTCGCACTTTAGGGGGCAATCTGTTACACTGAAATTTGTCACCATGACTATCTGCAGTTAATATGGCTCCATCAATAGTCATATTATCCTCCTTGTCAAGCCTTATACCTCTGCTCTCCATGTCAAACTTCAAAAAAGAGAGAAAGTCATTAAAAATCATGTTTATCTCTGGGTACGTAGGTTCTCTCTACCTTGCCTGCGTGTATGCATTCCAAACTCATTGCACCTATGTACTTGTACGCTCTGTAAGCCAAAGGATGGGTGCGTACTCCTGTAAAGGTCAAAAGGCGCGAGTTTCATCTTAAAAAAGTTACTTGTGGTCACTTCTAGAGCTTTCTAGAAGAATTTTTGACGTGTATTGAGCGCCTCCAGATGGTTCATGCATCCCTATGATAGAGGAACTTATCCCATCAAGAGAGGAGCTACCCCATCCAAAAGAGGGAGTATCCCATTGATGTTGGACCTGAATAACTTCCTCTAGAACACTATAAATACAGGCATTGGGCCAAAGGAGGGTAGGTTGAAAGCTGAACATTCCAAAGGGTAGATGCTGCTGGAATTAGGACTTCCTTTAGAAGCTTGTGAGGAGAGATTACCATCCTTTCTTGTTTCATTTGGAAGTGGGTGAGCTTGTCAAAGTAGAGGAAAAACTCTTGCTGGACCCTGGGAGGAACTTGCACAACACCAAGGCTCAGGTTGTAATGGTTTCTTTTTTGTTTCCTTAATACAAATAAGTCCATTCTTCTCAATGATTTGTTGTTAATGAATTGTTTCATATACTGCTTGGTCTATATGTTGAATATGCTTTGTTTTATGGAATATTCAGGTGTTATGTAATCGTTTGATTGTTAGTGTATGCAGGTTTCAAAGTGAAGGAGGAGCTCATCTGGATCGACGAGGCTAGACTGCTGCAACAAGCGTTGGACTTAAGGTAGGATCGAAAAACACTTGGTTTCTCATAGAATAATGTATGTTTAGAGAAGGATTGCTCTTAATTGTCTTGTTTGTCACTAGAGAGTCTTAGACTCCCAGGTAGTTTCATGACTTGAAGACATCTAAAAATAGCCTCTAGAGGGACCAGCACAGCTAAGCCCTTGTAAAGGTGCATTGCAGAGCAGTTGAGTCCACTACCAGGGTGCTCTACAGAGCACTTAGGCTTCCTTTCACCTGCGCTAAGTGAGATTGAGTGAAATTCACTTAGAGTTTGGGGAATATTCTTATCTTTTGGAGTCATCTAGAAGGCTCCCTCACTTATCAACTCCTATGAGATCGAAAATGGATGAGGATTGAGTTAAGGTGCATCATATCCTCTCATCCCTTCCTCCATGGAACTAATTCTAAGTATGGAAGGCCATTCAATGCCACCATTTATGACAAAACCTCCTTCATCTTCCTATAAATTGATCACTCATCTAAGTGATATGGGGTTGGATTATTTTGAGTTGTAAGGAGATAATGCTACTATGAGATTTGGCTCTGAAGCAAGTATTGTAATGCTACAAGTCTGTCATGCTTTTGATGTGATGTGGATGGGATCCAAGCTAGAGGAATGGCTTTTAATTAGACACCAATGGTTGTAGTTCCTTCTTTTATCTAATAAAGTGTTTGAACCTTTTTCCCATTTGTTTGTATTGTTTCATAATGCTTATATGTGTGAATTGTATCTGATTCCTTTCACTTATATGCAATAGGTCATATTCTTTGATTGGTTCTTTGTTTTCTGTTGTGTTTACAGGGTACTTCTCAAGCATATTAAGTACAGGAAGGAGCAACAGGATCGATACAAGGGAGATGAGAGGAATTGGAGCTACAAGTAGGTCTTCTTATCTTCTCATCTTATCTATTCCTTATAGGAAAAGTCTAAAGCACTTTAAACTATTGTTCTAGATATAGGTACTTATCTAGGGAATTAGTATTTATTCGTAGATACCAAATTCTCCAAAACAAATCGACGACTCCGTCGGGGAAATATCACCTTTCCTAGTAGCTAAAACACCTCCTAGGATATCCTTGCAAACCCTACTTGTGTTCATTGATTGTATTTCACCCCTTTTACGTTGAATTTTGGTCAAAAATTGAGGTTAGATGACTGTTGAGTGGCCTCTCAGGAATCAACGTAGCCTTGGTCAGGGGATAATGCTCTGTAGAGCACCCTTAAGTGAGATACAATGCTCTGTAGCATATTTAGGCCCTCTTTGACTTGTGTTGATCCACCTTAGGTCAAATTCCCACCTTTGGATTGAGATTTTTACCAAATTTCCTTTGTTTGTTTGCTTATTGATTGATCAATGAATGTTATGTCCCAGAGAACAAGTTTTTATCTCCTTTGCCAACCTACTTTGATTTGATTGATTAATGTTTCTTTAATGTTAGTCTATATTCAAATTTAGAATATAGTTGATTAATCTTCATTCGAAAGAACGTGTTGTAAATTCTTCTCTTCCTTCAAATTAGAACTGTTGTAAAATTCCTCGTTCTTATGAAAGATTGATTGATTGTATGTGCATATTTCCTTTTGTTCATATTCACATTAAGGAAATTGAAAAGTAAACTTGCAGCATTCATATTGTAGTTCATGAATTCTTGAAAGGAATAGCTAGGGAATTTGCATTAGATGTGCTCTTTTCTCTTTGTCAAAGATTTGATTTCTCTATCCCTACTAGCTAAGGCTTTCATTGTTAAATTGAATGAAAATAATGCTTATCATATTAGTTGCATTTTAGGAATTCCAAACATACATCACATGGTGAACCTTGAAAGGCAAATTCTAAAGAAGATGAACCTAAAATTTATCTGAATTTACCTAATGGAGAATTTCACCTAACGAAAAACATTTAGAGGTCTAGGCTAGAGATGTGTTCCGGCGTTGTAAAAAAAGGCAGCTATCGCTAACATGTATGCAATACATCCCAAGTTTGATACCTCATTCCACATACGTGAGTATATCATAGCTCGTTGTTGGCTTGTTGGGGCTTGACCCAAGTTCAGAGGTGATTTAGCCAAACAAATCGAGTACTACTGGCCCTTTTGGCAACAGTCCATGGAGCGTGGACTGAGGTCTCTCCCAAAGTAGTATGGGAGGGTGCTAGAACCAGGTTTCCACACCCTGGGGATGTCTGATGCGTTCAAGTGGTCTGCGGTTCGACCCTACGTGCACGTTGCTACGTGCAATTACCCGTACCTCGCAGCCTGAGATGCTACCTTCACGCATCCCCATTCGGGGGCCAAACAATGTTATTAACCAAGTCCTTACTAGTAATCCAATATCAGTTGATTAACTTAGCTTATTTTTATACTTTCAGTTATAATTAAAAATATTTACAATTCATACAAGTGCGTGTATTAAAGAAATAGTATATTTGCAAATGATCAAACAAGTAACAACTTAGAACATATACACAAAATTGGTACAAAACATTTCTTTGTTAATCTCTTCTCTGATTATAGACTTGACTATGCCCTATGCACTCAACTGCAGGGGTCCATGCACTCAACTGTGGACAACTAGGCCTCTGCACACACAACTGTAGAGCCTTCTCCTACTCTACGACCCAAGACACACTTAGACACTTCCTCTGTGCTTCTATCTCATACTTTGCTCTAACTTCACTATCTTTTACACTTAGAGCTTCGATCTATTTATACAATCCCATGGTTCGCGGACCATGGGTAGATCACATTACATTCAAAACTAAGGTGGACAGCCCTATGACTCTAACATTCATTTCATGCCTGCAATTCGTGGAGATTTACAACAATATCAACTCAAAACTTGGGCTTTGAGCCCCAAAACATGTTGCAGGGGGATTTCATGCCCAACAGGCCCTCAACACAAACATCGTGACTCGCCCTCGAGTCACTCTATCGGTGTAGTGATATTGGTGCAGAGTCCCTCCAACTTCTCTCAAATGGTATTGATGTTCACAGCGCACTGAGCTGCTGCTTACTGAACCTGTTGCATCATTTCTTTTGGGACCTTCATGACTAGCGCACTTTCCTGCATCTATGCATGCATCCCACGTATGTGTGCAAGCTTCCCTTCGATATTTGCCGTGATCTTGAAGGCCTCGTCAACCCATGGTTGAACACATGCTTTGAGAACTGCTTCCTTATGGTGCACTGCATCCACCTACTCCTTTGATGCCTTTGCTTGCTACATCCTCGAAAGCTGCTGAATGAGGACTACTGTATATGCAGTTCCTCTGACACTGTTGTATTGTTGTTGGAGTTCGTGTGTCTCTGTCTCTAGGCGCTGGATGTTGGGGTCCTCTTGTAAATTCATGAGGACCTCAAGTGCCTATTCCAACATGCCAATACAGTCATGCACTGCACCTCCAATTTCTTCCAAGCCTGCTACAATAATGCTAGCACGTTGTTCTTTGATTTTTGGGGGAGTGGAAGGCTACGCCTTCAACCACAGCTCGGAGATCTGGAGATTCAGCTTCAGTTGCACCTTTGTTGTCTCTTCCCTGGCCTCATAGACCCCTGTTGCCAAATTGTGGATCTGCACTTCTACGGTAGATCCACTGCGATGGCCAGCTTCGGGATGCGTCAGCAAACATCATCTACCCTCTATACCAAATGTTGATTTTGCGACACCAACTCATTGCGCTGCAAGCTGAGATATTCTATGTTTATTTTCTGCTTGTCAAGAACTTGGATCACGTGGCTCTCCCTAGCACGCAACTCTATCGTTATCCCATCATGTAGCTGATACAACAATTCTCACGGAAGGGCAGCTAAATTAAGGCCAAGTCCTTTCAACATGCTAATTGAAAATCTATCGGTCACATCCGTTGCAATTATGGCCCCTTTCGACAATATTATTATAGTCCATCCATGCATGCAACATCTGCTCTACTACCAAAGATCTTGCTGTGAGCTGGGTAAAAAGGGTACCCACCTGAGGAAGCCACACCTGTAATTCCTACAGCTACACCCTGAGGGACCCCAACATAGTTTGATGCTCCTGCATAAAATCCTGAAGTGCTTCATTCGTGACATCACGGACCATCTTACCAATGTCATGGAGATCACCTTCAGTTAAGGTGATCGAGTCAATGGACAACTTCAAGGCCTTGACCTTTTTCCTTAGTTCTACTCTTTCTGCAATGCCTGGGCACTTTAACTGTGTGGACGTGGCCCCTAGGCCTGCACTCCCTTCTGCTGTTTTTGTTTCCTCCACCTCCTTCCCTTGCAATGGCCCTCGTTTTCCTGTGTTGTTGTTGCCTGTACTGCCTGTGCTGCTATTGCTGCTTTTATCTTCTGCTCCACAGCTTTTTGTGTCACTTCTCGCATTGCTCCTACCTTAGCTGTTGCTTTTTCCTTCCGGATTTTTACGACCAATTGGGTGATGCGCAACTTGACATCATCCTTTTTCTTCTGTGTTGTTGTCTTCTCCAGTTTTGCAAGATTTGGGGCGCGCCATTCCAGAGGCCATGTCTACAAGACATTAAAAATCATGTCGTCAGTGGCTACAAATGGTAGCTTTGTCCACTACTTTACCAAATCCTTTCATGCCCTGATATAAATGTTGTGCATATCAGCTTTGAAGTCTGCAAAACTCTAAAGACTATTGTACATTGTAGGTGATAGGTATGGCCTCCGATTGATCCACATCTGGATGCTTGCCTCCATGAGCACCCAGAAAATTTTGGTGTCACAAATCCATTTTGCATCCTTCATTGCCCAGAGGGAAGTGTACTTCGTGGCCTCTGGTAAGTCTCTATCAATGTTCAGGAATTGACTATCTTCTGGTAGTTCCCCTGCTACTAGCATGATGGATAACAATAACCACGCGTAGTGGAAGGTTTTACCCTGCTCTTGGGATTCGTGATAGTTTGCAAAAAATTCCTCGCAGAGGAATTCAGACCAGTTGAACTAGACCCCCTCCATGCACTATTCGGCCAGTGCGACCACCAGTGCCAGTACCTCATCATCGCGACACTTCCTCATAACTTTACCGAGCAAGAGTTGGGTTTATACATGCACCCCTTTTTCCTTGATGCTGGAGATGGCATAGCCCCTTTTCTTCTTCTCCAACTTATATTTGGCCTTCATGGCTTCTGCGAGAGCCAAATCATTTCCCTTCCGACTATAGTCGCAGGGTACTTTCCTTTATAGGGGAACTGAGAAATACAATGAATGAGGTCTATCATGATGGGAATAGGATCCTCTAGCCATAGACACCCATCATGCACCAGGAAAAGCAGCTGCCTGATGATGAAAATGGTGATGGGCGCATGGTGGAAATGTGGTATCCATAATAAGAGTAGCAACCTAACCTTTTTCACACCGCATAGCCATTTTTGCAGTTCTAACATTATCACCGCCCCCTCAGTATTCTGCTTCATGAAAATCGCAGTCTCCAGATGAGGGAACTTCTCGCGGTCAGTGAGGTCCCAGTCTTTGAGCTTCATGGTTGGCACATGGCCCAAGTGCATGCCTTCAAGCATGATGTCGTATGGGAGGAGTGGGGTCTGGAACAAAATTTTGGTTTCATCCAGATTCTTCGACACGTTAGTCTTCCCTTTCCATGGAGGGACATATGCGGGTAGCTTCGTTACAGAGCGTAACACTTGGATACCCTCCTCCATGTCTTCTTCTTCTTCTTCTGTGGCGATCAAGGCCTACAAGTCTTCTTCTTCCTCATCTGTGTTGATCATGACAACTTTCCCTTTTTCTGCCATTGATAACTTGTTGGCTGGAGCCATTGCCTATTTATCTTTCTTTGGTCTTGGCATTCACAATGATTTGGGGATCTCTGCCACAACCCTGGTGCCTTCTAGAACATCCTTCCTCATTTGGGTCTGCGCCGCCTCACCGGCGGTTACCTCTTCAATTCCTAAACCATCCTTAGTGCCCATCATCATATCTAGGCTATATTCTGTCACTCGTGAACTTAGGGGCTCAATTATCACTTGAATCTCAATGCTCAGTGCTCTACTCAAGCTCTTAATTCTCAAATGACTAAGTGTTGTTCGTTGGCTAGCTCTTTGTGTTGTATAGCACCTTTCAAATTTGAATTCGATTGTTCCCCCGAATTTCGGGCCACCAATGCTTTCGTGGCAGTAAATTTTCCTAAATATTTCCCATAACTTGCGTCTTAAATGCCTGTTGCCTGCTCCGTTTGGCCTCAAATTGCACATCCCATCATGAATAGTGACCTCAACAATCACTTCCCAGCCAACCCATGCGGCAGTGCAACCCTCTGTGTGCAGTTGTGAAACTTGTGACGCTCTGATTCTGCGCGCATCTCCAATATCACACAGCTCCCAAGCATAATATTTTATAGTCCCGCACTCCCTTTCAGCTGCCTAGAGCACTAAGACTGTTCTCCCTATGGCTAGTTAGGTGGTTGCACCACTCGTGCGGGGCTCCATCCCGTCCTCCATCATGGTTTGCAGAGAATCCTCATCTTCCATTGTGGTGATCGGCACCGTGCACTTTATGATTTGCAACATGCTACCCTAGTCCCTTCATTTGGTGATATGGAGTCCAAGCCACGACAGTAGACTAACCAGTTAATGACGATAGTCCTCCAACTTGTTAGTATGATTGCATGCATCTTGCCTTACCATTCCTAGTTTTTGATGAGAAATGCTTCCTTTATTTTAGCTTCCAACTTCTTGACCTCCACATCCATCAAAGTGCTTTTCTCCCTTAGCTGTATCTAGTCATTTTTAAGTTCGTGAAATCTAAAGTTTCCCTATCAGATTTCTTCCTCAAGTCTTATATGTTCTGTTTCTCGTAGCTGTGTGATTTCTTCGTTCTGGTTTGCGTGGACCGTTGTATCTACGGGTGTTGTTACGTGCAAACTTGGCTTCACATGCTCCACAGGGATTATAGCCCCTACTTCATACTTTAGCTTCAGAAGCACTCTCGTGGTTAGGGCTTTGCACATGGTCCTATAAGCCCATACAACCACTTGTACACACAGGTCCTAGTTAGTGCGTTGCACATGGTGGACCCTTTTCAGCACTTCGTACACCTTTTCAAAGGCTTCCCCGTGTATGATTTTTGGTGTGCTAGGTATTATCATACTTCTCTATTCGCGCACTTGTCTTGCTTACTTCTGCTTGTTATTCCTATTTCATATCGTGAGAGCGGTGTGTGTTTGTGTGGGATGCGTACCATATGCATGTACCCATCTGGAAAGGTGGGTGCACAAGCTGTTTTGTCCATCATGCCTAGCTTCCACCTACATCTGAGGCTTCCCAAATCATAATCGCATCATCTTTCTGCATTCACGCTAACTCTCAATACTTCTCTAATGCATACCCCACTACATTGTGGGCGTAGTGCACAGTGCCCATTTCAGAGCATCAAACTATTGTTGTTCTGGCACTTCGCTTTCAAATTTGTTCAGGAATTCATCCACCACTGTCAACCCATCATACATAGGTAGATCCCTTACCTTTGTTGTCATGCAACCTAGTGATCTTACCATCATGTTGCAGTTGAGCATGGTTACCTCATGTAAACGGTTTTGCCATTATTCTATTTCCTCATCTGAATCTGATGTGTAGGAGCTTTCTCACTCCCACGAAATCCTGCCATCTGCTATAGGATTAACCCAATCCTATTCCCAAGCGATTATCTTGTAGATATAGTTTAGCTCGTTGTCACTCTTGTCGTCGTGCACTGGCTCTGTGTAGCGCGATCCTTTCGTAGGGTCTAAAGGTACCACTACGCCTAGTGACTTTTTCTCAAAAATCATTTTACGCTTCTTTAGAATTATCATTATGTTCATAAGTGGCCCAATCTATTCCCAGTAGCATGAGATAGGGATTTTTGTCATCGACATTCTCTGTCACTTCGAAATCTGCAAGCGTGCTCACACCCTTAATGTCTACTGTTATTCCTGGAAATATTCCCATTAGTAGGATCTTCTGCTGGTTCACCATTCGCAATTGAATAGGGGACCATTGCAACGCGGGCCTGCCCATGCGCTCCCATGTCTGCTTTGGCAGTACATTCACGTCCAATCCTAGATCTAGAATTACTTGATCCATTTCATACTCCCTGATTTGCGCAGTCAATCTCATCTCCCTTCCTGTTCGCGATGTATGTTTACGCGAGGTTCTCTTGACCCAGCACACCTAGTGATAATTTCCTGCAGTCCTTCCATAGCCTCACTATCATGTAGCAACTTCATACATGTCTCTAGAAAGGTAGTGAACACTGAAGGATCCATCTCCGGCTCTAGATGATCCTTACTACCTGAAGTGGAGGCCTTTGTGAAGCTCTTCTTAGCTTCCATGAATGTCTCCTTTGCGCGCTCCAAATCAAATTCAGGTTCCTTTGTAGGAACCTTGCGAACCCACGCACTTTCTTCAAGCTGCTTACCTTTGTCATCTCCTATTATGATACCACTTTGAAGCACGATGTTTACATTTGGGTCCTCTTCACGTGGCTCAGACCTCATCATTTGCAAATTCTCAATCGGGGGAGGCTGGAGTATTCCTTTATCGTACAACCTCGCTATTAATGTAGGGCAGTCCTCTGTCTCGTGATCAAACTAAGTACAATATAAACATGATGCTCTCGTCGGATTTGTACAATAGTGGGCATAATGCCCTGGCCCTCCTCAATTGTAACAAATTAGTTGTCCGCGACTCGTTCCTAGTCCCATTCCACCTCAACCTCATCCGCACCCCTGAAATCCAGCACGTGCCATCCCTGCATTTGGATCAAGGGATCACGTTTTAGTTTGCACTCTGTAGGCAGAAGTCCAATCCATCATAAGTTCATAACTTCTACAGGTGCACTCATCATGGCCTACCGACCTGCAGAAATTACAAAATAATTGTTGGGATGTCTAGGTATACTTCTTTAATATATGACAATTATCCATAGCATGTTTTCCTCTTATCTGACAAATCATGCACCATAATGCAGGTGCCACACTTGGTCCTTCTTGTGCCTCTGGTCTTAATGGCATCGACCCTCCTGCCTCTAGGTAGTTTGCGAAGACTAGACAGTGGTCCTTGTCGTGTCCCTATCCCTTGAATTTTATGCACCATACCTCCACGCATGCCTCTGGGTGAGTCATCTTGTCCTGCTTCAAGCTTTGCATTTCTAGACACAAATTTTGCAGTTGCACTTGGATTTGTTGGACTCCCAGGCTAGGATCTTGTATTGGGGTCTCGTGTAGTCTCATTGCAATCTCCAAAGCTTCGGCATGGGTGGAAAGCTTCTGCTATGACAACGTCGTCCTTAAATGCGGCGTTAGTGATGCTACAAACCATGTGTGATGCTACCCATATGTCAAGGTCGTGTTGGCTTTGCAAATCATACTCTTCAGTCTTTGATCCAGATCCCATGGGGTCTCACCTGGAAGAATCGTGATTTCCTTAAATCCGATAATTGGTTCTGTCTCTGATTTTGGCCTGCTAAATTCCTTGTTCAGCGTAGCCTGGATATCTGTGATCCCTGCGTTTGGATGGTCATTAGAATGCTTAATGTACCATGTTAGTGCGTGATCCTGTAACGCACTTACCAACATTGTCTTCTTTATATTGTCATCCATGAATCCTTGTGCTTCCCATACAGCTTTTACCACGAACCAAAATTGGTCCGGATCTTCGTTCCCTACTCCTCTGAATACTGGAAATTTTATCACACTCTCCATATTGAACTATGGTGGTGGCAGAGGTGGTGTGGGCAGAGATGGAGGTGAAGATGGTGAGACTGGTGATGGTGTACGTGGAGGTGGTATGCATGGCACTCGTTGTCTTATCAGAATGATTTCACTTCTTGGTGAAACTTTTGCGAGCTCTTCCTTGCTTTCTCGCCGAGGAGAAATCAAGGGTCTAGTTTCTATTTATGTGCTACCTTCATTTCTATAGATCCTCCCACTTCACGTAGCCCCAAACATCAATTTGTTCGCATAACCCACTTTTCACACAATAGCATTTTAATCCAAGTGTTCAAAGATTTAATGTACTTACCTCGCGGTCCTTTGAGGAAGTGTCATTCTGCGTCATTGTAGTTGATTGTCGTGTCTACCAAGAACTCTGTGATAAATCCTCTTATAATTTGATTGATCCAATGGTCCATAGTGTGCATGATCTTATCTTCCAATGCTTCTAGTCTGCGCACCAATTATGGAGTCCACACAATCAGTTTGTTGAGCCTACACCTTCCTTGACTGTCTACTAGCTTTGCGATCCAATCATACAACTCAGAGGGGAAGGATGCAAAGAAAATTTCATGGATTTCCTTATAGAAGTAGCACTCTAACCGCTATTCCTTTGATACTCACGGATTCTTGTTTTCCTGCGCCACGAACTCGTGAATTTTTCTATCCAACCACCCTTCAATTTCTTTCTTCATCAGATTCTAGTGACATGACATCAAACATCCCTTACACAGATCCTGGTCCTAGCAACGGAACCATTTGTTGGCTTGTTGGGGCCTGACCCAGGTTCAGAGGTGATTTAGCCAAACAAATCCTGGTACTACTAGCCCTTTCAGCAACAGTCCGCGGAGCGCGGACTAAGGTCTCACCCGAAGTAGTATGGGAGGGTGCTAGAACCAGTTTTCCGCACCCTGGGGATGTTTGATGGGTTCAAGTGGTTCGTGGTTCGACCCTGTGTGCATGTCACTACATGCATTTACCCATACCTCATAGCCTAAGATGCCACCTTCGCGCAACCCTACTCGAGGGCCGAATAGTGTTATTAACCAAGTCCCTACTAGTGATCCAATATCAATTGATTAACTTAGTTTATTTGTATACTTTCAGTTATACTTAACAAAACCTTTCTTTATTAATCTCTTCTCTAATTAAAGACTTGACTCTGTACTACACACTCAGCTACATGGGTTCATGCAATCAGCTACGGAGAACTAGGCCTCTGCGCACTCAGCTGCAGAGCCTTCTCCTACTCTACAACCCTAGACACAGTTAGACATTTGCTCTGTGATTCTATCTCATACTTCGCTTTAACTTCACAATCTTTTACACTTATAACTTCTATCTATTTATACAATCCCATGGTCCATGGACCATGGGTAGGCCGACATTACATTCAAAACTAGGGCGGATAGCCCTATGACTCTAACATACATTTCGCGCCCGCATTTTGCGGAGATTTACAACAATATCAACTCAAAGCTTGGGCTTTGAGCCCCAAAACATGTCGTGGGGGTATTCCATGCCCAACACTCTTCCACATACCTTTGGGTATATAGGGCGGTGTTACAGTACGTAAAGTATATGTGAATGCTTTCACTGTGCAGTTTTGCATTAGACAATGCTTATACAGATTGGGTCGTCAATGTACTTTCAGGTATATATGGGAGGACAACACTAGGTTTGTATCCATCCTTAGGTAACCGAGTTGACTGCCTTGTACACTGTGATACACCTAACACAACATTTAGGGAGATTTTCTGCCCGTACTTCTTGGTTCACCAAGAGGTATTCTACAGTTCATAGTTTCTTGGTAAACCTTTTGCCTAGATTATCTCTTTTTTGTTTTGTTAAGTTACTTTGATTAAAATAAAATTAATTGACCGCAGATAACATCCTCCACGCTCACTCCTTAGTTGATATTAGGTTGAAACATATGGCAAAAAATCAAGAGTTCATCAATCAAGGAATTCCTTTTGATGGGAATCCTAGTTCTTTTCCTCCTTTCAGAAATATTGGTGTTCCGTATATGGCTACATTGTCCCTTCTTCTGGGACTTACCATTGGCTTGCTAGTATGGTTGTTTTCGACCTCCTTCATTCAAAATATCATGATTTCTTCGTAATCGAGTACACCTCCAACTAGAAAAATCAACCTCCAGTTGATCCTAAAGTTGACCATTTCCCTTCTTCCTTGATTGTTTCTTCCTTCCCTTCTTCCTCTTCGCTTGGTGAAATTATTGATACTAGTAACCAGGTGGCTAAGAAGAAGAAGCAAATTAAACAGAGGGGAAACCAAGGAACCATTGCTTTGAATTCAAAATCTAATGAGAAACCATCGGTCAAGCCTCACAAAGTTCGATATCCATGGAAAATCTGTGTAGGAGACCATCTTACTCAGATCTTAGAAGAATGATCTTCCCGTTCTCATCATCCTGTGTCATCAAATTCTTGAGATCATGCTGGTGACACACCATCAACTAGTGGTAGTAAAGTTCATGGAAAGAAGGGTAAATTAGTTTCCTTGTAGGTTATGTGAAGGAAATCACCCCATTCACTTTTTTCCCTATCTAGATGAAGCCAAAAAATTGTTGGATAACCGTCTTGCTTCACTGCAGTGACTTCCATCTGGTTACAAGAAACTCTCCCTATATCCTTCCTTAGTTGATGAATTGACTGAATCAAATCAACCATTGGTCAAACCCACTCTCTCTGAAAGTGAATCCTATGAGTCTATACCTGACCCAAATTAACAGGTTGAGGTAACAGTTGACCCAATTTCACCTTTAGTTAATTGTACCTTTCCCAAAGAGAGTGAATATGATACCACTCAGGTTCTTTTTGTTTCTTCAAATTTGAATGACCTTGGAGTAAATCCTCATGTTCCATCAAGACATGAGGAAAATCCTCCCATTCTCGTAACTCAAGGGGATAATTCTCTCATTCTTATGGTACCCCCTCCAAGTAGTCTAGTCACTTCCTTTGATTGGAATCGACTGGTAGGAGTCTGTCTTCCTTCTTATGTGCCTTTCCAGATCATAGTACAAGTTTGTAATATGATTGTATCTGGCACTATTATAGATGAAGGCGCATCAGTGAGTATCCTTTCCTCTACTGCTTGGCAAGTTTTTGGTTCACCACCACTTGTGCTAGTTACCCAGAATCTGTTAGCTTTTAACAGATGAACTAGTAAACCATTAGGGATCGTTCCTCAGTTCCCTATTACTTTGGGAGGAAAAATTGTTTATCTAAATGTGATGGTAGTCCCAAGACCTTTATATTACAATTTACTTCTTGGGCACGACTATGTTTATGATATGGGACTTGTTGTTTCAACACTCTTTTGAGTGATTTGTTTACCGCATGAAGGTAGAATTGCCACCATTGACCAGCCTTCATTTCTCGGTCCAAATATGACTTCCAGTCAAACATCTTCCTTAAGTGGTCCTTTTTTACTAATGGTATCATCCTTGCCATAGGTTAATTAAGTGGCAACATGTTCCATGCCTACATCAACTGACGATGAATCCAATGATGTTGTACATTATGTACTGGGGGCATTGGAACCAAATCTGTCCTTCCAAGAAATTGTTCTCCCATCAGATGAGAACCTCTTGGAAGTCATGACCACCTATCATGGGACGTGAAAAATAAATAAATGAGGATGGTTCTTTTATTGTGTCAACCTCATTAAAAATGAAACAAGTCCATGAGGATAGTTCTTTTACTGTGTCAACCTCATTAAAAAATGAAACAACGCCCATGAACATAGTTCCTTGTCTTGCGTCAAGCTCGTTAAAAAATGAAACAAGGAATATGAGGATAGTTCTTTTATTGTGTCAACCTCATTAAAAGATGAAATAAGGAATATATAAGGATAGTTCTTTTACTATGTCAAACTTGTTAAAAAAATGAAACAGGTTCATGAGGATAATTCCTCGTCTTGTGTCAACCTCGTTAAAAAATGAAACCAAGGATATGAGGATAGTTCATTGTCTTATGTCAACCTCATTAAAAAATTAAACAAAGGTCATGAGGATATTTATTTTACTATGTCAACCTCATTAGAAAAATGAAACAACTCCCATGAGCATAGTTCCTTGTCTTGTGTCAAGCTCATTAAAAAATGAAACAAGGAATCTGAGGATAGTTCCTTGTATTATGTCAAGCTCATTAAAAAATGAAACAAGGTCCCTTGCAGCAAATTTCCAAGTTGAGTCTTTGATTAGATCTCGTAAAATCCCAGTCGAGTCTTTCACTTGATCTTGTAAATGAACCTTCATTCCATCCACTTAATAACCATGAATAGTCTACTTAAGTGAATATAATGAAGCTTGGGGGGCATGCACCTAGTGGTAAAGTTAAGTTTCCTTGTAGGTTATGTGAATGGAATCACCCGATTCACCTTTTTCCCTATCTGGACGAAGCCAAAAGGGAGTTGGATAACTGTCCTGCTTCACCACAATGACTTCCATCTGGTTACAGGAGACTCTCCCTTTCATCATGCTGGGGGCATGTAAACCAATCTCAAGCATAGTTCTTCATTTCAAGCTTGTGTAAAAATGAAACTGAATTCAAGCATAGTTCTTCATTTTAAGCTTGTGTAAAAATGAAATTGAATCCAAGCATAGTTTTTCATTTCAAGCTTGTGTAAACATGAAACTGAATCCAAGCATAGTTTTTCATTTCAAGCTTGTATAAACATGAAACTGAATCCAAGCATACTTCCCTATGGTTCAAGCTTGTGTAAACATGAACCCATTTCCATTTTTAACCCTTGTGATTGCCATTCTATCAGCCTCTTTCGTAAGATGAGCCCTGGTTGTTTTCATCCCATCACCACCATCCCTTTGGCCAATCATACGCTTTCACTTGGTTTTTTTTACCATTTTTTGAGGAACAGTTGCAATGAGTGGTCTTATTAGCCATCCTCTTCACATAAATCAACATGTTTTGAGAAGTTCCAACATCACCAGGACCAATTTCTATCCTAGACACCACTTGTTCCTCAAAGTGGAGTCCTCCTTAAGCCCTTTTCAGACTCTCTAAACATGAAAATATTGTTGAGCGCTTATCCTTTCTAGCTCATTAACGAATTGGAAATGATATCTCTCTTGTATTATTTTATGCTTTTCCAGGTCTGAGAGATTAATTTATGAAAAATAACTTGTGGAGTTTTCTTTTTGTCCCTTTTTAAACTCTCTAAACATGAAAAGGACAGAGTTATCTTTGTCGTTAAACTCGTTAAAACATCAAATAGTGATAAACTTGTCCATCTATACAAGACCAAGTTTCACCTTGGCTAGACTCATTAAAACATCAAATAGCGATGGATTCACCCGAAGGGTGGAATTATACAACAAGCATATGTTATCCTCCTCAAGCTTGATAAAAATAAAGAGGTATTGGTCAGCAACAACTGGGGAAAATGCTAAAAAGGGGAAAACCACTTTATGGTAGTAGGTTTATCTTGAACATGACACTTTTACTTCATCTCTGTGACTATTTGGGTTGGGTTATCTGCTTGACAGTTATCATACCTATGGTCTATCACACCATCCATCAATTTTGGTTTTGGGTCAATGCTGCGAATTCATTTAGACTATTTGGGTTGGGTTATCTGTTTGATGGTTATCATACCTATGGTCTATCACACCATCCATTACTTTGGTTTTGGGTCAATGCTGCTAATTCATTTAGTGTCGCTGATATGTTTAAGAGAAGTCATTCAATTAAAATTCATCCTTTGCAATACCATAAACCTTCATTTTCATGACCGCCATTCCTGAACCTTGTGTCGTCAGTCAAATTCTGCCTCTAAAATCACTACACTCATTTTGTGTCATTGATGTGGGAGACATCAAGGCCCTCCTGCGACGAGTCACTTCTTATTGACATCAGCACATTATCTAAGAAGTTGACTTAGAAACACCCTTCTAGTACCTTGAGGCTTGCATATATCAATGACAGGTTTCTCGCTTCCGACGATAGGTTGACATCAATGACCTTCGACTGAAAGAATTTGTATGGTGTTCAACATCAAATAATCCATTCACGTCGTGCAAAATGTACTGCAGTACCTTGAGGATCATTATAATTATTAGTGATTTCTCTCACATATGTTAACAACTTACATCATCGGCTGCTAATTAGATGGTGTCTTCCCATGTTCAACTTCAGATCACATATTCACATGGTTAGACTCATACTTGAGCGAACGATTGAATGAGATAGAAGACCCCGAATCTAGTTTCATCCATCTGGGCTGCAATTTCAGGAGGAATAAATCATATGTAAAATGGATTTACATTGATAGTCATTCCAATCATGGGTCTATATCTGTAGACGATTATTTATGTACATGTAATGAAAGTTTATAAGTTGAGCATGGGTATGCCTTCCCTCGGCTATTCATGTAAAATAAAATATCATGATATATGTATTGTAATTGATGTAAGTCACCTTCCACTTCGATACCTCCTCATCACATCGTAAAGCATTTCATTAGACATTGGCATTTTTCTAACTTCATGCTCTAGGGGGCAGCTGTTACAAATCCATTTGGACACATCAATCCCATCATCCAAATTAGTGTTTTAGGTCTCATCAAACCCTAATTTCAGTTGCTACATGCCCGAAACAAGTCGCCGCTTTGAATGCCTCCTTCCTAGACAGTTTCATGACTTGAAAACATCCATAAATACCCTCTAGAGGGACCAGCGCAGGTAAGCCCTTGTAAAGGTGCGCTGTAGAGCAGTTGAGTCCACTGCCAAGGTTCTCTGCAGAGCACTTAGGATTCATTTCACCTGCACTGGGTGAATTTGAGGAAAATTCACATAGGGTTTGGGGAATATTATTATCTTTTGGAGTCATATAGAAGGTTCCCTCACTTATCAACTCCTATGAGCTTGAAAATGGATGAGGAATGAGTTAAGGTGCATCCTATCCTCTCATCCCTTCCTCCATGGAACTAATTCTAAGTATGGAAGGCCATTTAATGCCACCATTTATGACAAAACCTCCTTCATCTTCCTATAAATTGACTACTCATCTAAGTGATCAGGGGTTGGATTATGTTGAATTGTAAGGAGATAATACTACTATGAGATTTGTCTTTGAAGCAAGTATTGTAATGCTACACGTTTGTCATGCTTTTGATGTGATGTGGATGGGATCCAAGATGTAGGAATGGCTTTGAATTAGACACCAATGGTTGTAATTCATTCTTCTATCTAATAAAGTTTTTAAACCTTTTTCCCATATGTTTGTATTGTTCATAATGCTAATATGTGTGAATTGTATCTGATTCCTTTCACTTATATGCATTAGGTCATATCCTTTGATTAGTTCTTTGTTTTCTATTGTGTTTACAAGGTACTTCTCAAGCATATTAAGTATGGGAAGGAGTGACAAGATCGATAAAAGGGAGACAAGAGGAAAGTGGAGCTACAAGTAGGTCTTCTTATCTTCTCATCTTATCTATTGCTTATAGGAAAAGTCAAACACTTTAAACTATTGTTCTAGATGTAACTACTTATATAGGGAATTAGTATTTATCCATAGATACCAAATTCTCCAAAACAGCTACCAATGAGCCTGGTCAGTACCTGGCAGAGTTACTTGTGTCACCTCTCTGGACAGGAAGCTTTTATCTTCTTTCACCTTATTCATTTTTCATTTTTTTTCAAAAAATTTTACATTTTCATTTTTTTTTCATTTTTCATTTTCAAAACTATGCATAGCACTTATTCATTTCAAAGGCGGAAGAGGGAGCCCGACTTATTGAGAGCAGAAGAGGTTATTCCTTTAGAGAATAACTTTGTATATACCTTTGACATGTTAAGGTTTTCCCCCTCACCTTATCTGCTTGACTGAGCTGACAAGGGTTAACCCAAAACAATCGACTAGAGTAGGTGATACTAGTTAGTGTGCATGTGTTGCTTTTCATCAAGGTTCACTTCAAACAACAAGTATTTTCCATTGGTGTATCATGGACTGAAGATAACAAGTTCTACATAAAGAGACAGGATGACATATAACCAAGTATTGATAACTGCACAAGTCCTCTTGCACTTTACCCTTGATTTTTTCAAGAGTCACACACGACTCATGAAAAACTAACCTACGAACATAAACAAGTAAACAACAACTAAAGAGAAAATAGAATATGAAAAAATGTGAAAGAAAAATGAGTAATAAAACAAGCAAGCAAGAAAACATACACACAAAGAAAGAAAAAAACATGCATGCAAGCAAACAAGACAAGACGCAGACTCTACTCTTACTCCTAAGCTAACAAAGCATGTTTGATCATGTGAAGTGATATTTCCAATGCAGCCATCGACACATTGGTCGAACCATGTTGGTGAAGGCATGGTTCGCAAACATCGCAGTCACACAAACCAGAAAACATGAAAGATATAACAATGAATACAAACACACTCTGAGCTTAAATGTGTCCACAGAACATAGATGAGTGTAGGTGCGTGACATGCAATCTGTGGACTTACCATGGTGATGCGCAACACTCCATGCAGATGCTAAGCATAAGAATTCTCTTGACTATGACATGCAAGCGAATGAGAGAAGCAAAGACAACTTGTGTCACGCATGTGTGCTTTCTATGTAATATTCCTCCAATGCATGAGTGATGGGATCATGTAGTTCGAGTGGAGGAAGAGAAATTTGTGTGTGATATTGATCTTCAATGCATACAAATGAGTGATGAGGATCCTTGGGTGTTTTAACAATTTCCTAACTAGAAGTGAAACCAACCTCAAGACAGTGAGGGCTTGACATAACCATCAGCTTGGGCTAAAGTTCCACAATTGTCTGTGCGGTTTCAGCTTTGTTGACAGATAGATCATCATAAACCGGTGGCTTTGAAAAATCAACAGTGATAGAATCAACATCATGATCAAATATGGGAGTAAAGAGATCATGACAACAATGATCAGAAAAATAAATAATTTTGTCGGCATCCTCGTGATCATAAAAATCAAACAGAGGAGTAGATGAGAAGTAAGAATGTTCACCCTCCACATTTCCAGAAAAATCAGATGAAAAATCAATTCAATTTTCAATTGAACACTTGTCCTCTTCATTTTCGAATTATGGACTGACATCCAGTGTATTCTATGAATGATAAACAATGGGTGGATCCATTAGTGGCTTTACGCATGAAAAATCAGTGATGATAGAATCAACAAAGATGTCAGGGAAAAGTGGAGGAGGCGCAGACAGAAGGAGATCATCCTTCTCCACAATTTGATGTTCAAGCTCCCAGTCATACTCATCATGAATGATAGTGCAAGTTGGTTATGCAACACCAACTCCATTGATGGCTTGATCCTCTTTCACAACAAGTGTTGAGTTTGGAACGGAAGAACACAAGACAGTGAAATCTAGAGGATCAACAGAACACAAAGATAGAGGTTGAGGTAACAAAGGCACATGACAACCCATGGGATTCATAACCAATCTACATGAAAATTGAGAGAAGTGATGTTGGGAAGATATGACAGTTGAACATACGTGTTTGCATGATCTCCCACATCACTCTGCGATGGTGAAGTTTTTTGATAAGGGGACGGTAGATAGTCACTTGTGACAGCGACTGTGTGTGTTAGTGATTGCACAACTCCATCACTGAAGCATGTTGAGCAGGGTTTGAACTTCAACTTCACCTTGGGATTGACTGATTTGTTAATACAGTATTCAAATTTGTCGCAAAGATATTATTACTTCATCTGGGTTTTAGGAACTTGAAATTGCAATAGACGGAAGTGCTACCAAAAATCCATATGCGATTCTCACAGAGTCTTTTGATGTTGTAACAGTTTTTTGTCTAGAGGTGCTAGATCAAAATGATGGAAAGTAGATTCAATGAGATCACAGAACTGGTCAAGTGAGTGTATGCTATCAGGAGTCAGGTTGCAGCACCATTGTTGTGGGGATTCGCAAAGTTTGCATGAAAGAAAGATGTTGGCCTCTTCATCAGAGACGTCATTTGCATTATCAATAAATGCATAGAAGTCTTGTAAGTACTAGTGCCATGCCACTTCGACTTCACCATCATATGTGAATTTTGACAAGAGATCAAAAAAATCCCTCGTGATGTTGAGATGTTCAACATAAGAGAAACGTCACAGAGGGATGAGCCTAATGATATCCATGAAAGATATGTGAAGATTCAAAAGAGGATGTGAGGACTCAGCTTTTCATTTGGCCCTCCTTATCGCGCTAGAAATGTCGATGGTGTTGGACACACCAACATGTCAGGAGACCTCCTGGGTAAGAAGTCTCAACTAGACCTTGGACCATTTCATGTAGGAGTCCCAACAATGGGTCATATAGTATCGCCTTGACCATGGTTGTGCATAGAGGCAAGAAAAATGTCCTTGTTGGTAGCAAGGGTGTGACCAGTGCAACAAACCAGGGAAGGTTCATGAAGGTTTCTAACACATGGAAAGTGGAATGAGTGCTCCCCTTGGAAACCTCTGGAAACACATAGCTTGGAAAGGAATAGACGAGCAAAGATACACCACAATTTGGAAGGAAGATGAAACAATAATCCAAAGTGATGGTTAAACCAACAACACATCTCAACAAGATGCGTACATACATATATAGAAAGAGTCCATACATACATGCGTAAGCAAATAGATACATATATCATTAGTGTAACCAAGACATTTGAAATACAACAACAACATATGCATGAAACATGTTGGCTCTATTATATTAAGAAAGTGAAAGTTTCAATCATACATGCAACCATTACCAACCACTAGTTCCAACAACGGGAATGTTACAGTCACTTCCGCCTTCTTCTACAAAGAGATATACTAGCTCTACACTGTGGAGAAGCTAAGGCTCGTTACAATACACTCCAAGATTTCTTTAAGATACTTCTATAGGAAGCTTGGCTCCCAAAAGCCTGTACAATGAGTTATGAGGTTCTATAAATAGAAAAGGGTGGGGAGACCCTTGACATTCCCCTTTGTGACTCTTCACCTACCCTCATGACTCTTCAACTACTACATGACTATTACATTCGACCATCGACACTTGGTCTTTCACTTTTACAAGATCTGCACATGTACCCATGTGAGACAAAATAGGCTTGAGCAAGCCATGCAAGATATCACTAAAACTTGAACAGTTGTGGAAAGACCAACTCTTCGACATCTTCGTGATGATCGATGGTGGTGAACTGATGTCAAGCTTGGGAGTCTGTGATGGTGTCCATGTGCTCATTGGTGACATCCTTCTGAAAGTGAACTCTCGCCTCCGTTGCATCTAGGTACACTAATCTGGCACCTCTATCCAACTCATCAGCTAACATGCGCATCATATTTTTTGCAGCCTGTTATCACTCTGAAATTTCTAGGAGTTGTTCAATGCGTTAAAATGAGTATCAGAGGTAACTACAAACTTACTTTGGAGCTTAGGATCTAGCCTTCCTAAACCCAGAGAGGGCTCTCTCTATATGATTTAACTTTGTTTATTTTATGAATTTTAGGCTAGTTATGTATGTTTAATTGGATTGGTTTTGGTTGGTTGGTGGAATTAATGATTTAGATGAATAGGTTCTTTTCCATTTCCATTGGGCTATGGAGTCTGTTAGGTTCCTACCAATAGGAGTCATAATGTTGAATGACTAAGGTTAAACCTTGTAATATTGTACATACCTTTGCTTTTTGAAAATGCTTTCCATATTAAAAAATTAAAAAATGTAAATAGGGTATGTCCTAAAAGAAAAACCAAAGGACAAAAAGAATGAGAAAAGGTCCAAAAAAAGGAAAATATATGAACCCCAAAAACAAAAAATATCATGAAAGTGAGCAAGTCTAAATGCCAATACTATTTAATTTTATGCATAATAATGATTGTGTATAGCTTGTTTTTCATGCCACAATCCATGGTAATCAAACTATTTAATCTTGATTATATCATGCTTTGAATTTTATGTGTATCGTTAGAGAATAAAATCTGACCAAACAGTTTAATCTTGGCATATCATTAGATAGGTAGAGAAAATAAAAGGAGCTCATAAGCTTAATTTGAGCCCTTGGATGATATAAGGTTAGAAAACAGTTAGTTGTTTTATTAAAGAAAAGATAGAATAAGGGGTTTATAGCCTAAATGCACCCAAATAAATGAAGAAAAAATGTTAGGGTAAGAAATGGGTAAGTAAAAGAAAAGTTGTTGAACTACAAAGATGATTGGATCAAAACACATGCATCATGCTTAGATACATATTTCAACATGTATAATCAATTATGAAGGCAAAAGAAAAGGTTTAAAAGTTCATGTGATTAACTCCCCCTCATTCATATTTCCCCTTTACTTAATAATTTCCTATCCACAATTATGTTCTAGTACTTTAAATCCTACAAGTCAAAGAGGCTAAGAGCATTTCTCTGACTTTTGTAGGGACCAAACCCTTGGTTTAATGACTTATGGACACAAGTTCTAGAATCCCCTTCATAAAAAACATACCCCCTTCATTTCCCTAATAAAACCCCCTTGTCCTAAGGTTAAAACTCTTTTGCCTAGGAAAAGTAAAACCAATTCCATGTTAAAACCCTTTTCATTCCAAAAACCCATAAAAATTACTTTATCCTAAGCGACAAATGTATGAAATAAAATGTGCATATTTTACATTATGCGAAGGATATAGTCTCTCCACTCATCATTTTTCATATTAATTATTAACTTTAGTATATAACTCCCCGATGAAACCCTTTTCCCGTATATTAACTAAATCCCTATGTAAATACCCCACAACCCTTAGTTTTAATAGAAACTAATATGTTCACCCCATCTCTCGACAAAACCCACTTAATTTACCAAATATCAGTAAACTTAAGTTAATCCCATCATTAAGGTCCACCTGATCCCCTAACCTCGTGATTAACCCCACGTAATCACAAACCGTCATGATTAAGGCCCTTGGGCCCCCCAAACTCCCATTCTTTTCCTCCACGCAAGTTTATCGCCTGACTACCGTCAGATCAAATTCCCATTCATCCAACAGTCCACATCCATATCAGTCGTGCCTGATGGATGAAAATTACCAGCCTGATAAATTGGTTTTTCCCGACCCCTCCTTTGCTATGTGTCACGCTCTGGAGTAGATCAGGTGACCCCTCCCAAAAACTACCTAGCCTCCATAAGCAGTGCAATGGCCTAGGAAACTGCCTCCCCAATCAACCCTCCAAACCACATACTATTCATTTGAAATCACCCGCCAAAAAATAATCATTGCTCCATAAAAGGTCGAGAAGCCCTTTTTCTCTCTTTTTCGCTCATTTTATTTGTGAACCAGTATAATTCCTGCAAATTCCAAATTCACCATTTAAACTCTGGATTCACTCCTGAAGAAAGTTGCAGAGACCCCAGTCGACCTCTCAGTCTATACCAGAACCATTCGAACCTTTGCAACTGCCTCCAAATTTGTAGATTATTCACCCAATTCTAGGTATTTTACCACAAATCACCACTTGCCCTTTCAAATTTAGAAATTTTTAGCCTTGTACTGTATCTCAATTAAGTAAAATTAATTGAATAAATGCTTTAAATTTAAAAACCCATGGCCAAATCCTTTGAAAAATCCTAGTTTCCATGAAAAACTTCTGAATAAACCTGTAAAGCCTAATTTAAATCCACAAGAACTAAATTATGGTTGCCCCTATTGCCCTCGATGTTAGACCTAACACAACTCCCCATTTGGACCTCGACCACCTTCCCTTGGCTAACAGGGATTTCCAAATTAAAGATACATCTACCCAGGGCCTCCTACTTAAAATCCATTGTTTAAGTAGGGACAGATACATCAACCATGCTGATAAATGCCTTTGGGAGTCAAATTTTCCAAAATACCAGTTCCCACAGGTACATGTTTTCCCTAAAATTGTCCACCAATGCCATGCCTATTACATTCCCAGCCTAAGAGTTGTAATGTCCCCTGACCAAAAGATTTTATTCACCATTACAGTTGATTCCATAAATGAAATGTTGCAACTCCAACCAAGACCAAACTTGAATCCACTCTCAATTGGAGATTTGTTAGACCAATATTCCAAGTTAAGTCCCTCTAGAGTGGCCCAATTGTTCCAAGATTTCATTGTTGAAGAGCAGTACATTCATAAAATCCCCCCCCCTACCACCCCCCCGCCCCATATATTTATGCCATGTTCTCTAAAAGGGGTAAAAAAATCATCACCAAGATATCATGTGTCTTAGGCTACTCCATTGATGAATTTGTTGATGAACTTGTCTTGGCCTTCATGTCAATCTATACCCCAGGACAACCTCTTTCTGTTTTGTACAATTATGCTGAGTTCATAGCTGAGAGAATGCATGAACAGTTCACTAGGATGCACAATGAAAGAGTGTTCAAATACTCATCTATAATCTACCATATGTTGCTATATTATTAGCCAGGCAAATTTCCTTTTCCCCTCTAGAAGCTGGATACCAAAGGCCAACCCAGGTTAGTCAGTTTTTGGACCCCATTGTTCCATAAGTTTGAGTCACCATATAACTATTTAGATTTCATAGATTCTTTTGTTCATTTAGTCATGACTATGTTGAAAGGAGCCCTCCACCCAAGATAAGTCCAGAGATCAAAATGGTCCTTTAGTTGTCTAAACAAAGCAAAGTGGGAGATTAGTACCTTTACCAAAACCACATAGAGATAAGGATTTATGGTTGCCAGCTTGCACAATATAAACTACCCAAATGCCTCCTCATGAGGTTATTTGCTCTAGACTACTATAAACAAATAATGAACTCTGATGAGATAAATTTTGTCTTGGCCAAGAAAAGATGACAATTCAAAGTAAAAAACCAGTTAGGCCCCTTCATCTGCAATTCTAGAGAGGCAGGGAAGGAAGCAGACCAAATTTTGCAGCAAATGAAGTTCCAAAAGAGTTTCATCTGGAGGTATGACCCTAAAAAATTTATGACCAAACTAAGAAAGAAGGCCAATTTGGGACCTTATATTCACCACCCCATACTAGAGATAGAAA
This sequence comes from Pinus taeda, assembly GCA_000404065.3. Classification (NCBI taxonomy): domain Eukaryota; kingdom Viridiplantae; phylum Streptophyta; class Pinopsida; order Pinales; family Pinaceae; genus Pinus; species Pinus taeda. The sequence goes on along the minus strand of APFE030929006.1, from coordinate 193,884 downwards.
GATATACAAATCAATCTGAGTGGGTGAAAAACACTCTTATAGACATAGACGGTACAAAGGTAGATGTAGAGAATGCCTTATGTGACTTAGAAAGACAGTTTAATGATAGCTCATTTCTGTAGGTACCTGAACAGCAAGAGCCAACAATGAGAACCCCTCCTATCATGCAAACTCCTCGGAATGAGGAAAAGAACCCCAAAAGGACTAGGGAGGAACCCTCAAGTTCAAGAATGGGCATATCAAATACACAGAATGGGACCAATCAGAGAAAAAGACCTAGGCTAAATCCTATTTCAGAGATGGAAGACACAAAAGGCTCAGTATAAATAACTGATATTGAGTTGGACAAAAGTAAAGGCACAACTCTATCTGAGGAAACACAGGGGCCATCTACATCACAGACCCAGATTTTGGAAAGATAGCTAAGTGTAGAAGTATCCTCATTCAGTAGGCCTGCTGATAAGGATAAGAATATAAAAGACAGATATAAAGAGATCAAAATGAGAAATGAGAAACTAAAGGCCCAAAATTATTCTCAGTATCTCAAACTCACACCTACCAATCAGATAAGATTGATGTCTGCTTTCGACATCAAAGAGGGAAAATTATAGATGTCATTCATAAAACCAACTACACAATAGCCAAGGACATCGCAGATTTCAAGAGAGTTGATTTTGAAGTGATGGAAAGGTATATTCATCCCATAGACCGAATTGAACTGCACAAACAGGCTGGAGAGATGATATACTCCACCCTCATAGGTAAAGCCATAGTTTCTCACTAATTTTAGAATTCATTGAGCAATATCTCAGCTCAATATCAATTAGAGAAGGCCTCCTCACAAGCCAAGGATACTAGAATCAAGTCTTTGGAAGACTTGGTGATTGCATTGGGACATGATCCCAAAGATATTAAAGCCACTGAAAAACTAATAAAGAATAAGAATGATGACATTGCAGCACTGAAAAAACAATTGAAGATACCTCGACTGCAACATCCCCAAACACAGGAGGTCTTAGAGAACCAAACTAGACATGAAGAGTTGATGGACTTGGTCCTAAAACTTAATGATCATTTGAAGGAGATAGAGAAAGAATTAGACACTTTAATTCAATTGAAGCAAAGTGATATTACCACTACATATCCAAATGTCATCCCAACTGTCTCAACAGCAGTCCCTTCAATGTCGGTAGCCTCATTGGCTCCCACAACTTCCATGCCTACAACACAATTAGTTTTAACAGAGTCTACATTAGCAGTAGGTGCATCAGGAGAAAAAGAAGCAGAGTTGGTAAAAGCCATGGAGGAAATGTCTACTTAGGCTACAGAAATGAACAAACTAAAAGAACAGGTGACAAGCTTGGAAACAGATTTCAATCTTGACAAGATCATGCACAAGGAAGAAGCTACCAGAATGAATGAAATATTAAAGGCTGTGGAGAAATATATAACACTAAAATAACCCCTTGGGCAAGCCAAGGAACTATTATGGACCAATATCGTTGACTATTTCAATGATATTTGGCCATCAATTCAAGTGATTTTTGAACAGATAAACCTAATAAAGGTAGCCACAAAATCTATCCAAAAGGTTAAAGAAGAACTAGGAGACATGCCTGCAGATGCAACTAGACTTATCCACTTCCGCAAGAGTAAAAAAAAAATATGAACTTCAAGAATTGGATATAGAGGATAAGACAGAAACAATTTTAGAGGTAAGAAAGGTCCTTTCCAAGAGGAACTTAATGATAAACTTGGATGACAAATGTCAAAATATGCAAGTAACAACTAATAGATTCATGACCAAGTTTCAAATTTTGAGAGAGAAAGGGTTACCCAGTCCCTTGGTCATAAATGACAGGCTCATGATACAACAGGATTATGAGAACACAATTAGAGAGCTAGGCAAAGAACAGGCTAGTACATCATTGATAAAAACATTTCCAATAGGCAAAGTTCTTTACCAAACATTTGAAAACTTGTTTTTCCTCCAGCATGAGGTGAAACACCTATTCATCACTAGGCCTACTTTTGCTAAGTATACCGAGGCAGATGAGATATATAGGAGGATGTTGAAAATCAAGTTACCTAATGCTGAATTATGGGAAAAATTGACTGATTTACTATAGTAAAATGTAGTAAAAAGGTTAATGTACAGTCAGCGAGGTAAAAGGTAAAAACAGGTCAGCATGGTTAAAGACTATTAGTGCCGAAGTGTATAATATGAAAGCTAAAAGTGAACTCAGCCTCCAGCGTGAAAGTTCAAACAACAAAGAGCATAAAGGGCTACAAACCAAACTATAAAGGCCAACAACACCACAATAAAAGGGACAGCATGAAAGCAGTTCAATAGTTGTCTCTACCTTCTAGCAAAAAGATATTTTCATTTCCTATATTAAATCCCAAGTTAGTTTGGGATATTTTGTAATAAAATTTTGTACAAATACTTTACAATTCGAAGTATGTGGTGGGTTCTTAGACATTTCTATGGACTTCTTGATCAAAAGACTGTAAAGCTATTGTATCATTGACTAGACCAGTAAGCTGGATTGATGAATAAAGACAAGATATTTCACAGGATTCATGTGTAGAGCGAAGTGCAGATAAATATTTTCTCACATTGTTGTCATTTTCCTTAAAAGTTTTTCCACAATCTTTAATGTATATATGAATCTGAATGCTATAACATGGAATGATATCTCAAAATTTGATTAATTGCACTCTGTTTTAATTGTTATGAATTTAAATGTTTTCTGCTAATTATCTAAGTTAAGGAATTCTTAATTGCTCCTTAGTTTAGGTTTTTGCTCTATAATCTATGGCAAAGGATTCTTAATTGCCCTTTGTTTCCGATTACCCCCTGTTCCTCGTTTTAATCTCGGTTTGCGAATTCTTAATTCCTCTCTCACCTTGGTTAAGACCTTTTCACCCCTCTGGCCCAAAGACCTACACTTTACTCTGCTAGGTTGCACTCCTTTTAGTGAGTTAATTCCACCTCTATTGCCCTTCTATTGACTCCATAGCCCAATGGTCTAAAGACATCATTCTATCCATCTGTTTTAAGGATTCCACCATCCATTCTTCAATACAAATCAAAAACCCTCCTAAACATTCAGAACTAGCCTGAAATACCAGCAAACAAAGCTAAATCATATAGAGATAGCCCTCTCTGAGCCATAGGTTAGCTAGAGCCTATGCTTAAAAGTTGGTTTGTGGTTACCTTGGTCATTTTCTTTCTTCTGATAATTTCTAGAGAAAATTATGAGTGATAACATAGTGGCGACTATACTGCGGACATCGAATCCTCAGTACTAATAAAGCTTTAAGAAAACTCTAAATATTCATTCTAAGCCTCTTAAAGTCATTTGTTAGAAGTTACCTTGAAAAAATCTCACAAAAACAATTAAAAAGTTTGAAATTCTGGCTTCTAGGAAGACTCATTTTACTAGGGCTAATCCAGATCCAAACCTTTCCCTAGTAGTTGATAATCCTAACCTAATTTCAAGAAAATCCAAAAAAGAAGAAAGTTCAGTTAGCCAGATACCATTAGTTAAAGATAATTCATGTCCTGATGAGTGGTTATTTTTAGAAGAACTTCCCCTTGATGTGTCGTTTGAACAATCATTATTTAGAACAAAATCCGAAAATGCACTTAGTGAAACTATTCTAGACCCTAACTTTATTGCAGACCTTGAAGTTCAATAGGCCAACAAATCCATTGATGAATACATTCTGAAATCTCCACAATCATCCATAAATACTACCATAGCCCCTGATATTTCTGAACAATCGTCCATTACCTTGAGTTCACCATTGTTCCCTTCAACTTCATCAATAATACCTTCCGAAGTCCATTCTTCACCACCATTTATACCTACTCTCCCTCACCAACCTATCATCTCCCATTCATCACCTACTAGTCCTAGTTATTCATCCATTCTTCATCCACTCTTCATCCAGATCTTAACCCCTCCTAGCTTACAACCATGGCAAATACATATGCTCCTCTTATTTTACCTACCCAACAAGGTGCTATGCGAGCAGACTACCAAAGTAAAATTGTTCAATTTGATGGCATAGAACATTACACTGCACAACAACATGTCAACAAGATAACATATTATTTTGAGTTGCACGAGATTGACACAAATAATGTTCAGATGAGACTCTTTGCCCAGACTTTAGCTGGTGATGTTAGGAAATGGTTTAGAGAATTCCCTGCTAATAGTATTGATAGTTTAGATGCACTTCACTAGCAATTTTTGAACAGTTGGGAAAAGAAAAAGAATCCCCTACAAATCCTTTCAAAATATGAGAATATTAGAAGAGGACCTAATGACACTGTTCAAGATTACTACACTAGATTCAATAGTATATCTAACGCCATCCTAGTTAATCTTAGACCCCCACCTGATTTAGCATTAATAAAGTTCCTTGATGGTTTTGACACAGATATGGCATACCAACTCAGGGAAATAAACCCCCCAACATTAGAAGAAATGCAAAGTGTAGCTGTTACTATTGAAGCTAATTTGTGAGCTAAAAGGGCTCGAGTTAGAAATGAAAAAGGAGGAATTGCTAAGGATAAACTTCACCATCTAACATTAAAATAGATAGCTCAACCAAAAGTATGGAAATACTAATGGATAGAATAAAGAAATTAGAAAGGAAACCCCAATGGGATAACCAACAATCACCTCTAATTAGAAACCCGAATTTTACAAAAAACCAAAATCAAAACATTGGGAAAAATGGAACAAATCAGAACATTAGGCCTCCTTTCCAAGAAAATTATGCAGAGACATCCCATCCTAAAGATCCATAACAAGATACACAAATTAACCTAATGGGAATAAATGATGAGGACATTGTTTTTCTAACCCAAGATGAGCAGGAATTGCATATGCTGTAGCAATTACAAATCCAGTCTGGAGAGTCATTTGATTACAAACAGGGATACGATTCTACCATTTTTGAAGTACATAAACAGTATAATCTAAGAAGCAAAAAAGAATGATGATGTTCCTAACCAAACCAAGAAAACAGTGCAAAGTCAACCCAAGAAAATAAAAGAAGCCCCTATTTCAAAAATCCTCCAAATTCTCCCTAGGCAGAACCCAAATCCTTTTGCCCCACAATTGTAGATATAACCTTTGATCAATCTTCTGTTGATCCATCATCCACTTCAATTCCACATAAGGAACTAGTGGACAAAGCTCAAAATATCATATTTGAAAATCCATCTAAGGAGATCCCCAATAAAGGAAAAGAAGATAAGCCTACTCAAGTCCCTGCTACAAAAATTCAAAACCTTTAAACAAAAAAAGTCTCTTTGCCATTCAATTTGGGAGCAGAGATAGAAAAGCTAAAGTTTTCAGTTCCTTTAATAGAACTAATAAAGAATGAAACATACAAATCACAGATAAACCAGACCTTAAACATTTTTGAAAATGAGGACTCTATCAACTTGTTCGATGACCAGCCAGAACTCATATTTGGTCCAGATGTTAATGGAAAACCATTAGGAGGAGTTCCACCTTTTTACATTAGCCTTTGTATCCATGACAAAATTCTACACAATGCAATGTTGGGTTTTGGGGCCTCTCACAACTTAATGCCCAAATCGGTGATAGGGAAATTATACCTTGACATTACAAGGCCTGACAAAGACTTATTCTCATTTGAATCCAGTCAGGTACAGTGTCTAGGATTGATTAAAGACCTGTTTGTCACTTTAGTCAAGTATCCTGCCAAAAGCATCCTTATGGATATCATAGTTGTTGACATCCCACCAAAGTATGGCATGCAGTTATCCAATCATGGGGAGCCAAACTTCAAGGATCCTTAGAACTAGATATGCCATATCCAACAATCTCTGTTTTTGGACAACCTAAGAAACTATACCGAGAAACCTTAATGAAATATATGGTAAGTAGCTAGGATCAGCCTCAAAACTTTCCCATCTAATCCATACACTCAGATATCGATAATTTTATCATGTATAATGCTAATCAAACACAAGAAACTTTTTTAGATAGTACTAATACAGAACCAATAGAAATTGTAGTTTCTACACAAAATGAAACTAACTAAATTATAGAACTTTTCAATGAACAAGATGGTCAAATTGTTGTAAATGATGAAAGGTTTGTTGCACCAAATAGTGAAAATTATGAGCATGAGATATTATACCATTTAGAATTTGATGGATCAATCAATAAGTTAGGAGCAAGAGTAGGAGTGTAGATATATAATTTGGAAAATAATCACTCAGAAGGCCATGCATATAGATTGAATTTTAAATGTGCCAATAATATGGCCGAGTATGAAGCATTAATTTTAGGTCTTAATTTAGTTAGGAATCTAGGAGATAAAAGAGTTTCTGTCATGGTAGACTCTGAACTAATTATAAAACAAATTGATGTTGTATATATGACAAAGGACCCTAGATTAAGTTTTTATAGAGGAACTATCGTAGAAATACTTAACACTTTCCTAGAAAAAAATCTTGCAGTAGTCCCTAGAAAACACAATTGCAAGCCCATAGTTTAGCAATGTTTGCCGACACTTGCAAATTACCCTTCCAACCTAACCATCAATACACTGCTGAACTTAGGCACAAACCTACAATTCCAAATAATTTGAAGAATTGGAAAATATTTTCTAATGACAAGAAGATAAATAACCTTTTGCTTTCAAAAGAAGAGTTTGTAAATAACAATATAGATACTGATACATCCATAGATCTGTCATGCGGAAAGAGTTAATCTGGTGGACAAAACCAACCTCCCTAGAAGCCTAAGACATTCTAGTGACAAACAAGACAATTAAGAGCAATCCTTCTCTAAACATGCATTTATCACACGAGAAATCAAGTGTTTTAGATCCAACCTGTAGTCCAACGCTGTTGTAGTAGTCCAGCCTCGTCGATTCAGATGAGCTCCTCCTTCACTTCGAAACATGCGTTCACTAACAATCAAACGATTACATAGCACCTGAATATCCCATAAAATAAAACATATTCAACATATAGACCGAGTATATGAAACAACTCATTAATAACAAATTGTTGAGAAGAATGGACTTATTTGTATTAATAGGAAACAAAAGAAACCATTACAACCTGAGCCTTGGTGTTGTGCAAGTTCCTCCCAGGGTCCAGCAAGAGTTTTCCTTTACTTTGATAAGCTCACCCACTTCCAAATGAAAACAAGAAAGGATGGGAATCTCTCCTCACAAGCTTCTACAAGGAAGTCCTAATTCCAGCAGCATCTACCCTTTGGAATATTCAGCTTTCAACTTCCCTCCTCCTAGCCCAATGCCTGTATTTATAATGCTCTAGAGGAAGTTAATCAGGTCCAACATCAATGGGATACCCTCTTTTGGATGGGGTAGCTCCTCTCTTGATGCGATAAGTTCCTCTTTCATAGGGATGCATGAACCATCTGGAGGCGCTCAATACACATCAAACAATCTTCTAGAATTCTCTAGAAATGACCACAAGTAACTTTTTTAAGATGAAACACGCGCCTTTTGAGCTTTACAGGAGTACGCACCCATCCCTTGACTTACAGAGCGTACAAGTACGCAGGTACAATGAGCTTGGGATGCGTACACGCAGGCAAGGTAGAGAGAACCTGCGTACCCAGAGATAAACATGATTTTTAATGACTTTCTCTCTTTCTTGAAGTTTGACATGGAGAGCAGAGGTATAAGGCTTGACAAGGAGGATAATATGACTGTTGATGGAGCCATATTAACTACAGATAGTCATGGTGACAAATTTCAGTGTAACAACTTGGAAGCCTCGTCATCACTTAAGAGTTGCTATCAAATTCGAATTTCTCTTCTTTGTCAACATAAATCCATAAAAATAGTGCCAAATAGATTCATTAGTTTTGAGTGTCCTTTATTTAAGTTATATAAATGTAAGACATTTTAAGATATTTGTAAAACCAATCTTGATATTTCTTCAAGATATTTCAGTTTAGAATTAGTATAAATACTTCTTCATTTGAAGTATTTTGGATGGATTCAAATACATTTCTATAGACATTTTCTTCTCAGCTTAAGGAGCTATTGCAATCAAGATTGGATTGGCTTGCTGGATCATGGAATAAAGATAAAGACGTTTCACAGGATTCTTGTGCACAGTGGAAATCAAATAACTATTATCTCTTCATGTTTATTACTATTTTCTTTTCATGTTTATAAATATTCACATGTTTCTCTATGAAATCTGAATGGTAGATAAGGAATGATATTTCAGAATTATCTTTAATGCTCTCTGTCTTGATTTCTTACTTTCTCACTGTTTTCTGCTAAACTATCTTAGTCTAGGAATTCTTAATTGCTCCCTTACTTTTGTAGTTTCCCCCCCTTTGGTCCATAGTAAAGGATTCTTAGTTGCCTTTTGCTACTGATCATCCTTCTTTTCCTCATCTTGATCCATTGCCCTTTTACCCTGGTTAGGACTATCTCATCCATTTGAACTTTCAAATTTGCTTTTTGTTGTGCCAGCCTACCCTATTAACTCCTCCTTTAGCAATTGATCTAATTGAGTTAAGCCACTTTTGATTGACTCCATAGCCCAACAGCCTTAAGGCCTACTCTGCCCATCTATTCCTAGAATTCCACCACCCAATCAAAATTAAAACCTCGGAATCATTAAGAACTAGCCTAAAATCCCATCCAAAACAAAGTTCAATTATAAAGAGAGAGCCCTCTCTGGACTTAGGTTGGCTGGAACCCGAGTCTAAAAGATTAGGTTTGTGGTTACCTCGGAAATTTCTTTCTTTAACCTTGAGAAAATTCTGAGTGATAACAATTGGCTTGGATTTTCTTCATACTCTGAAAACTAGTGCATAATTACCTCCCTAATTTCTAGCTACACGTGTCCAACCATGATTCATTCATCCAGAAATCATACACCTCAATCTATTCCCCAATAGGATATTCACTCTAGTTGGCATTCGAACTCTTTCCTTCACATGGCTGTTTTATTAAATTGGGTTATTCTTTATTTATTTTACACCCACTCAAAAATAATTTATTATGATCTCCTCATGTTGCTCTTACACTAGTTGTTAGGATCAACAATCTAAGAGAAGTGGTGGTGTCTAAAGACACCATGGTTAGGATCCCAATGGTGACAAGGACAAATTTACCTACAATGTTTTCACCTTTAAAAAGGATATATTCCACATGAATACCATGGGGAAAACAATGGGTTCTCATAAACCCGGAGATCAAAAAAAAAAACTTGTAATTGCACAAAGTAAATTTTACTCAAACTACTATAAGAAAAGAAGAGTAGGCATGCCTTAGTGTAATTGGAGATTTCTAGCCAGGAATATTAAATTTTTGTTACCAAACATATGATTTTGTATATGATTCTTTTGTACATATATGGATGGAGTCTTTGAATGTTTGTGTTGTATTTCCTTTTCATCCTTTTCCTGTTCATTCTATTCCTCCACTTCATCTTCCTCTTCCTTTGCTTGATCTCTATTGAGTGCCTCTTATGGAACACCATTTTCTCATTGATTTTCCTTTCGAGGTAGTACTTCATCCACTTTTGCATTAATTCTATAGCGCTCTTTGCAGTCATTTTTACCTCGAGTGTTTTTCCCTTTAAATAGTCTATATTCCACATGATTGCCTAAAACAAAATCATGGGTTCTCATAAACCTATATCTCAAAAATAGTCGGTAACTTGAGGAAGGAATGTCTATTCAAACCACAATATTAAAGAAAAAGTTGGCATGCTTTAATGTAGTTGTCAATTTCCTCCTAGTCTAGAATTCTAAACTTTTGTTACCAAAAATATGATTTTGTATATGATTATTTTTCACATATACAGATGGATTCTTTGGATGTTTGTGTTCTATTTCCTACTCTTCTTCTTATTTTTCCTTCTATTCTTCCATTTCCTCTTCTTCCTTTTATTGATCTTTGTCAAGTCCCTATTTTGGAACAATATTTCTCATGCCTTTTCTTTTTAAGGTAGTACTTTATGCAAATTTTCATTAGTTCTCTGCACTACTCTTTGCAATCGTTTAGTTTTGAAAACATGTATATGTTACTTCCATATTCATACCAAAGGAATATTCCTTCATATTTTTTAGAGTTGAAATTTCCTAAATTCTCTTTATTTATATTTATGTAGAAATTACTTATAAATGATTTGAAATACTTGAAAGTAGTAGGTGTTCCATTCCATAATTCATATGGAAAATTATTATTGTTCAGTGACATTTGGGCTCTATTTAAAATATGTATTATTGTTTTACCTACTTCTCCCCAAAATAATTTTGGTGGATTTTCCTCATTGAGTATTTTTCTACAGTTTCCAAAATTCCCCTTTTCTTCCTTTTTACAACTATATTGTTTTGTGGAGTCCTGTCCACTAAGAAATCTCTCTTAATTTCATGATTTTCCTAAAATTTATTAAATTCGTTGGAACTAAACTCCCTTCCTTTGTATAATCTTAAGAATTTTCCTTTTAGATAAATATCATTTTCAACTAGAACTTTAAAAACTTTAAAATTATCAAATGATTTAGTTCTTTCTTTAATAAAATTGACCCATGTCATTTTTTTTGTAATCATCAATAAGAATCATAAAGTAGCTCTTCCCATTTAATGGTGGTGTTCTTTCTAGTTCAAAAAGATCTATATGAAAAAAACTCTAATGGCCTTGATCACGAGTACACTTTTGTCTTGAAGTTGAAATAGGTCTACTTCCCATGTTTGCGTGGATTGAAAATGGTGTGATTTTGTTTTGATATCTTTGGTATGTCTCTCACTATTTGTGTTTTATTAAATTTCACTATATTCTTAAACCTAATACAACAAATTCTTCTATTGCATAACCAGATTCCATTTAGTTGTCCCCTACAACATTTTTCTCGTTTAATTCCATATAGGACATATACATTACTTGACGTCCTATTTGAATTTTCCACTAAGCTTCTAAAGCTTACCTTCCTTATCCAACATCATTTAGAGTGAAATTTGAGATCATATTCTTGACCACACATTTGAGTTACACATGAATATTATGTTTTAAACTTTCAACTTGTAGGACATTTTGAGTTGTATTTCCTTCATTATTAGGAATGACTATTCACTTTCTAGCTATCCTTTTTGATGCATTATATCCAAAAGTAAAATTGTCTACTTTTTCTTATTTTAGAAAAAATTTACTATCATATCTTATCATGTGTTTTTTGCACCCACTATCAATATCATTTTCTTCCTTTGTTTTGAGCATATAGAGAAAGCCCACAATTTTCCTATTTTTCTTAATTCCTTTTCCATACCTTTATGAATTTTTCTCTTTGTGTGGTAATAACTTCATCCTTGGTTTTCTTAGGAAACCTCAGGATGCTACTTATACCATCAGATTATTTGTATCCATAGTTATTACACATAAAACATTCAATTCGATATAATAATTGAGATTATGGCTGTATCTTCTAACATCACCTTCATTAATACTTCTAGCTTTGATTCTCAGAGAACCATTCTTTGGGGTCTTATAAGATTCTCTCTTTCTATTTATAACCTAGTCATGTCTCACATAAGCTCTACAATTTATTTATTTATGACCAAACATATTACAAGAAAATAAATAGCTAAAGAAGATATTTTGAAATTCAAATGTGAAGCACCTTTTTGCTGGAGAAACTCTTTTGAGTTCATTCTTGTTGAGATTTTCAGAAACATTAGTTCTCATATGGTATCCTATTATGTAATGACATCACAAAAGAGATAGATCAATGACATCAAAATTAGCCTTGTCGAGTGGGAACCCTCCTTTACATCACATAAATGAGAAATTATTGAATGATACAGATGATAAGACCTCTTTGGTATATATAGGAGTCTAAGGGGTCATAATATAGTCATATCCTACATAAAAATAATAATGTCAAGGAACAACAATAACAATAGTGGGCTTCTATGCTGAACAACAATAACATGGGGGATACATGGGCACAACAATAAAATAGGGGCCACACTGTCAATAAAAATAAGGGGAATAGACTGGTATTATAAGGGCCTAGTATTACCCTCTCCTTAAAAAAAGTGTTTTCCTCAATTATTGAGTAGTTTTAGACACTTCTATATAAAATTATCATCCTCCCATGTGGATTCTTAAATGGGTAAGTTTTCCACTTAATCAGATACTCTCAAATTAATCGATTCTATAATTGTCGGGTTCTTATTTCCATGATTGGTTCAAGCTTAATTAAGATTTTTCATTCCTCATCAAGTGAATCTAGAAAAAATATTTGAACTAGGAGCTTGTCACCAATAACCTTCTTTAAGCATGAAACATGGAAAACTGGGTGTACTTGGGAAGATACCAAAAGCTCCAATTTGTATGCCATAGTACCAAGCTTTTGCAACACCTTGTAAGGACCATAGTACTTGGGTGATCATTTATTATCATTCCTAGCTTGCTTGAGGGACATTTATTTGTATAGTTGTTTCCATAAAAATACCTAGTCATCTACATTGAAAATTCTTTCACTGTGATGCTAATTCTCCTGTTGCTTCATTTGAATTTGTACCAAAGTGAGGTTATCGTTTAAGTGTTGGAGAACTTGTTGATGCTCAATGTGATCTTCCACTGCATGAACGTGAGAATTTTCTCTTAAAGATGATGTGATGGATGGTTGATGTTATCCATAAATGTGGTAATTTTTTATGCATTTTGGAAGGAAGTGTTATACAACCATTCAACTAGAGGTAACCACTTGACCCATTGTGTTTGTTTATCAAATACAAAGAAATGAAGATATCCTTCCAAAAAAAATTTCACTATCTATGTTTTCCTGTTTGATTGATGATGATAAGATGATTTATGAGCTAATTGAGTACCAAGATGAGAAAAAAATTCTCTCCAAAAATTTCTAGTGAAAATGTGATCTTTGTCACTTACAATAATATTTGGGTTTCCAAGTAGCTTTTGAATTGTTGCCATAAATGCAGTAAACAATGTATTGGATTTAAAAGGATGAGATAATAAACAAAAGCGTGCATACTTGGTAATTTTATCAACTACCACCATGATGACACTCTTTCCTTTAGACTTGTGTAAACCTATGATAAAATCCATTGAAACCTCCTTCCAATCCTCACATCGAATGGCTAAAGGTTGTAATATACTCAGGGTCTTAATTGTCTCAACTTCATTTTTTTTTCAAACCACACAATCTACCACAATCTTCTAAATATTAGATTTAAGGTCATCCTAAAAAAGTTCCTTCTTGACCCTATGATAAGTTTTTAAAAATATTGAGTGCCCACCTAAGGGGGAGGTGTGCAATTCCAAAAGAAGATTTTTCTTAAGTTGGGAATTGTTACAAAGATATAAGCAGTCTTTATACCATAATGAATCATTCTCTAGATAAATGTAGCATATGTACTAGGATCTTTCCGTAACTTTTGAATGGGTGTCCACACCTCTTCGTTATTCTTCTATTCTTCACCATGCTTCCATTGCTTCACCATGTTTCTACATACTCATCCTTTCTTTAGATTGCATCCGCAACAGCATTTTTCTTCCTGTTTTGTAGATGATTTCAGGGTCATAACCCAGCATCTTTGTGACCAATTTTTGTCACCCTTCTGAAGATAATATTTGTTCCAAAAGGTATTGAATACTATCATGATCTATTTTTACCTTGAAGTGTCTTCCCATTAGGTAAGGTCTACATTTCTTCACTCCATGCAGCATTGCCAACATTTCCTTCTCATAAATAGGTTTGTGTAAATACTTTCGTTTGACTGGATGACTTTCAAAATCAATGGCTCTTTCTTCTTGCATTAAAATAACACCAATTCCATTTCAAGAGGAATCACATTCCGTAATAAGGGTTTTTCTGAAGTCAAACATAGCTAAGGCTGGTGCTTGGCACATTACCTCTTTAAGATGTTCAAAGGCCTTATTTTATTCTAGATTCCAATAAAATTCATCTTTCTTTAGTAATGTTATTAGAAGTGTTTGTATTCTCCCATAATTCTTAACAAACTTGCGATAATACCTTGTCAACCTGAGAAATCCTTGAAGAAGATTTATTTTTGTGGGGATTTTCCATTCCTTAATGGATTTAATTTTTTTACGGTTTACCTTAACACCCTCATGATATACAATATGACCCAAATATTCCAGCTCCTATATTCCATACAATCATTTGGAGGTTTTTTCATATAATTGATTCTTGACCAATAGTTTGAGCACCCTATCAACATGTTGGAATGATATTTCCAAGAGTTGTTGTAGATTAGTATATCATCAAAGAATACTAACAAAAACTTTCTAAGGAAGGGTTTGAATATGGAATTCATTAAACCTTGAAATTTCATTGATTCATTAGTAAGTCCAAAAGCCATGAGAAAAAATTCTTAATGGCCATCATCTGCTTTGAATTTTTTTTGGAGTGTCTTCACCCTTCATTCTAATTTTATGACATCTTGAATGAAGATCGAACTTGGTGAAGTAAATTTCTCCATGTAATTCATCCATTAATTCATCCAACAATTCATCAATGACATGAATGGGAAATTTATCATTAATAGTGAGGTTGTTGAGATCCGTATAATCCAAAAACATACACCATGATCCATCCTTCTTGTCCACAAGTACTACTCGAGCAGAGAAAGAACTTTGCTAGGTTGAATTTTTCTACCCTCTAGCATTTCTGCAACAATACATTTAATTTCACTCTTTTGGGAAAAGGGATATATGTAAGGTCTGATGTTTGGAAGAAAACTTCCTAGAATAAAATGGATAGCATGATCATGATCATGAATAGGTGGGAGGCCTTTGGGAGTATCAAATATATTGGAATGATTGTCTAATACTTTTGAAGATATGGAGAAATATATTATTTTGATGTTTAAACCTATAGTGAACATAATTGTGCAATTAAACCTCATTGTTATTTCTTCATAAGTTTTGAAATTCCATTAGAGTTGATTATCTTGCCTAGTTTCCCAGTGACAACCCTTAATTCAGCTTCCTTTCATTCCCAAAAAAAATCAAGAAAATTTCTTGAAAATTTAAAGTTATCATCCTAAAAGATTGTAACCATTGGTCTCCTAGTACAACATCAACACCACCTAATGCAATGGAAAGAATTTTATTATTTGATACATACGACGGAAAATTTTAGGGGCTAGTATTTGTAGGTGGGCTAATTTTTCATGATGTTTCCAAAAAAACAATTTGCCAATTTCCATTTTTTATATAAATGATTCACCCAAATTGTACAATTTAAAATTATTTTACCTTAAAAACTGCTAGCGTTATATAGACAATATATATAAAATCATTATATATTTGAATAATTTTACAAATACATCAATAAACATTTTATAGTTTGCATATTAAGGACTAGTGAGATTCGGCAATGTTTTTAAATTTCAAGATAATTTACCATCCTTAAAATTTTCTTTGATACATACTCTACCATGGTTAACTTAAGATTATGGAAATTTTTGGATCAATTTATATTTCCTCCATTTGCAACCATCACGTGACACTCCATTTCTCAATTTAGGAAGTAATTCAATTCCTTGGCTATATTAAAATTAATAAAATTATGAGTATTACCTAAATAAATCAACATTATTGGATTTTTCTTCTTGATATAACCTTCTATTTTGAGCATTTAAGGGCTGGTAATTCCCACCAACACATTGCAAGATATGGTTGGATTAATTTATTCTTTCTCAAGAGTTGGTTCCTAGTATATATCCTCCTCTTTTGATGTTCCTTGTTCCTTTTCGTCCACCTCTTCAAAATCTATGTAGAATAATTTCTTCTCAACACAGTTATGACCTTTAGTGTATATCCTATCACAATGATAAAAAAATCTCGTTTGCTCATTTTTCGTCCAATTCTTCTGATGTAAACCTTGTAGGTTGTGTAAGGCTAGGAGAATTAACACTTATACATTTATAGTTGTGAGTGGTAGAATTCTTTTTTTCCATATTTTACTTTCAAATTTTCTTCCGACCCTGAATGCCTTGTCCAATGAATTAGGTTCCCAAAGGTGAACCTCATGTTGGATTTTATCATTCAAATTCCCTATGAACACATAAATCCTATGGTCCTCTAGAATATCAGTTACCCTATTATCCAATTTTTTGAAGTCATCAATGTGCTCTACCATTGAATCCTTTTGTTTGAGATTTATCAAATGGGTAAAGAACGTGTTACTCTCTGTATCCTAATAATGTGTTATCATTTTGTCCATAACGTTTGGCCAAGTGACCAGTGGTTTATGATAAAAAATCCATTGATACCATACAAACTAATTATGTTCTAAATATAATGTTCAAATGTGTACCTTTTGTGTGTGTTGCACATCATGGATAGCAAAATATGGCTTCATCTGTCATATTCGTGTTACCAAATCCTTGCCATCAAACTTCCTCATATCTATATTTGGAATGTGGTGGTTCTTAAACACAAAATTGGAGTCTCTAAAACAATAATTCATATTATTTTTGTCCTCATCCTGATTTTCATGGATTACCTTGTCACCCCTCGGAAGTCTTTCTTCTATCAACATTTCCAAACCTTCCTTCAACCCCTTCATCTTGAAATTCACCATTGCTTCCATGTCTAATTTTAAACCATCATTCAAAAATCCAATGTACCTTTTTATACCATCTATCTTAAAATTCATCATGGATTCCAATTCATTCTTTGTTAAATTTTGTGAGAGAGAAATGGTTTGCACCTAGTTTCATAAGTTCGATATATCATGCTGCATTTCTTCCTTTTCTTCATAAGTCATAGAAGAACTTTCTCGTTTCTTACTAGGTGTGTCCATTTTTTTATTTTAAGGAATTTTGGAATCAAACAGTGATATATATGCTTCACTATTCCACTTTAATCACTTCAAATTTATTTTGAAAACAAAAGTTATGCAAATTTAAAAAAATATACACACCTTTTTTTTCTTCTTTTTTGGAGCTAGATTTTGGAGCTATTGTATCTCTACAATTTTGGCTCTCCAAGATCTAGAATTTGATCATGTGGTAGTGCTCACAGGTTTATTTCCTGTTATCACTCAGAAGTCTTCCCTAGAAGTTATAAAAAGAAGGAATACTCTGAGGTAACCCCAAGCCTAATCTTTTAGACTTGGGTTCTAGCCAACCTAAGGCTAATTATTAGTGTTCATGATATTTTGGTTTTGATTGGGTGGTGGACTTAAGGGAACAGATGGGTAGAGCAAGTATTCAGGCCATTGGGCTATCGGGTCAATCAAAGAGTGGATTAATTGCAGGAGATCAATTACTAAAGGAGGAGTTCACAGTGCAGGCTAGCACAACAAAAAGCAAATCTGTAGGTTCAGATGGATGAGGTAGTCCTAACCAGGGTAAAAGGGAAATGAAGAATCCTCAAACCGGGATCAAGATGAAGAAAAAAATGAGATCAATAGCTAAGGGCAGCTAAGAATCCTTTACTATGGACCTAAGGGGGGAAACTACAGAAGTAAGGGAGGAATTAAGAATTCCCAGACTAAGATAGTTTAGCAAAGAACAATGAGAAAGTAAATAGTGAAGACAGAGAGAATTAAAGCTAATTCTGAAATATCATTCCTTGTTTACTATTCAGATTTCATAGAGAAAACATGTGAATATTTATAACATGACGAGAAAACAGTAATAAACATGTAGAGATAATACTTATTTGGTGTCCACTGTGCACAAGAATCCTGTGAAATGTTTTTAGCTTTATTTCATGACCCAGTAAGCTAGTCCAATCTTGATTACAATAGCTCCTTAGCTTTATATGAAATGTCTACAGAAATGTCTTTTAATCCACCCTAATTACTTCAAAATGTGAAGTATTTATACAAAAAAATGTTACAAAATATCTCATAACAATATGAGAATTATTCTAGGAAATCAAAATATCTTCAAGCATGAAGATAGAGACAGATGGAAAACTACCTTCTTGTTGTCCCTTTTATTGTGATTGCATTGGTTGTTGTAATTTGGATTTGGCTCTTTTAGTTGCTTGATATATGTGTGCCGAAATCACTTTATATCTTCAACCTACTGATACTCTTTACCTGCTACACTTTGACCCTGTTTCACCTGGCTGCCATATAGATTTACTGTAGTAGCTTTTATAGTAAATCTGCTAATTTTGTCCGCCATTCATCTTCAGGTAATTTGATATTTAGCATATTTTGATATGTCTCATTAGCTTCGGTGTACTTGGAAAAACTTGGCTTGTTGAAAAACAGGTGCTTTACCTCATGCTCTAGGAAAAATAGATTTTACAATTTATCATACAATACCTTTCTTGTGGGCAGAGCTTTTCCCCAAAAGTACTAGCTTTTTGCTGGCCAACCTGTTTAGTCTTTCAACATAGTCATCTCAGGTCATAATATTGTCATGGATGTCCATAGGACTGGGGAGGCCTTTTTCCCTCAAAATACCAAACTTTGTCATGAATCTATCAATATCAGTGTGTATGCTTTGGCATTTCTTCTCAATATTGAGCATAAGGTTCCTTTTGGTAATAATTTTCTTGATTCTATGATGGTCCTTGTCCTATCTTCTATGCCCAGTTCATTCAGCTGATATATGTTCTTTCTATTCAAAAGTGTTATCAGTTGTTTGGCCTCTTTAGGCTTGTCTCCCAACTCTTCTCTTGTCTTGTGAATTTCTTCAGTGGCCACTTTCACCAATTCAGTCTACTCAAAAATTACCTGAATTGATGGCCAAACATCATTGATAGAGTCAATGATGTTGGCCCAGAGCATTTCCTTTATATCCCCTAGTGGCTATTGCAATGTCAAGTCCTTTTCAAGGATTTTTATCCTTTCATCCATTCTTTGACTCTTCTTAGCCTCTTCTTTCTGCTATTTTTGTGCAAGTTTGTAGTTAGTTTCCAAACTTGACACTTTTTCTCTAAGCTTCTTAAGCTCAGTAGCCTGGGTGGTCATTTCCTCCATGGCTTTTACTAATTCATTTGTTTTCTCTTTGGAAGTACTTGCACTTGTAGATGTACCTGTGACTAGCATGGTTGTAGCTAGTGGAGTTGTTGGTGCTAAGGAAGCAGCCAATGTAGAGGGCACTACTGTAGAGACTGTAGGAATGACAGTCTGCGGAGTGGTGGCCAACTCACTCTATTTAGAGTGAATCAAGCTATCCAGCTCTTTCTCTATTTCCTTTAATTGATCATTCAGCTTAAGGACTAAGTCCATAAGCTCCTCCTATTCCTTTCAAGTTTCTAATACTTTAGTTGTTTGTGGATACTTTAGTTGTTTATGGATACTTTAGTTGTTTGTTTGTGGAGTTGCTTTTTTGAGGCAGCTATGTCATCATTTTTATTTTTGATTAGCTTTTCTATAGCCTTTGCATCCTTGGGATCATGCCCCAACTCCATGATTAAGTCCTCTAAGGACTTTATCGTGGTATCCTTGGCCTGTGAAGATGCCTTCTCTAGTTGGAATTGTGCTGATATATTATTCAGCGAATTTTGTAGTTGATGTGCTACAATGGTCTTGTTGGTCAATGTGGAATATACCATTTCCCCGGTCTATTTGTGCAACTCAATTTGGTCGATAGGATGTATATCCTTTTCCAGCACCTTAAAGTCTGTCTTCAAGTAATCTACTATAGACTTGGGCTGTTGTAAGGTAGGCTTCGTGAAAGTCATTTTCATATTACCTTCTTTTACATCAAAGGCTGATATTATCCTTTTTTGATTAGTGGGAGCCATTTTGAGGTATTTTACATAGCTCTGAGCCTTCAATCTTTCATTTCTAGCCTTTATCTCTTTTTATTTCTCTCTAATGTCCCGGACCTCGCCAGTTGGAGCCCTCAATGAGGATACTTCCACGCTCTGCTATGTTTCCAGCATTTGAGCCTATGTAGTGGAAGGTTCTTGTGTTCCTCCAGAGGAAGTGGCCTTCTTGTTATTTGCTCTTTCTATACCTGTGGTTTCAATTGTTTCCTCTGTGAACTCTTGTTCTGAAAAAGGATTTAACCTTTGCCTCTTGACATAAGTCTGTGCAAAAGGTCTACTGGAAGGAGTAACCTCCTCTCTATCTCTTTTAGGATTCTTCTCCTCATTTAGAGGAGTCTGTACAATAGGAGGATTACTCATGATGTGTTCTGACTGACCCAGCTCTTTTGATATGTCTGGTTGCTCTAATTCTTCTTGTTCTTGAGGTCCTTCTTCTGCTTCTTTCTCATTGTGTTCCTATGTTTCCCTTTTGGATTGGGATTCTCCTGGCACCTGTAGAAATGAATCTTCATCAAGTCTTCTTTCTAGATCAATCAACACATTATTGACAGCAACTTCTGTGCCATCTCGTTCTACTAAATTGTTCTCCACCAATTCTAGTTGATTTCATATTGTTCTATCTCACGAATTTTGTGGTGGATATAGGGAGATAATTTGTTCTTTTGTCTTCTATTGCAAATGAAATCATAGGGGTCATATCTCCATATGAAGCTTTGTTTCAATTTGAGCCTTTGAAGGATTTCTTCTGATTCCCTTCTAGCTTCCCTACTATTGCATACAAAGGGGCCAAGCTAGTCTTTTATTATGAGATGAGCTTTTTTCTTGGCCTTCACAAAATGTACCTCATCTGAATTAATGATTCTCCTTGAGTACTCCAAAGCAAACAATCTCATGGGGAGGTATCTTGGTAGTCTATAGGGTTCTAACTCACAACCATATATTCTGATTTCAGTGTGATTTTGGTACAAGTACCAATCTCCCCCTTTGTGCTATTTAGACAACTGTAGGACTCTCCTAATATTTGCACATTGATTTTGAGGGGAGCACTTCCTAACAACATAGTTGCCACTAGGTGAACAAAAAAGATCTATGAAATCTGTATAATTACATGGAGAGTCATATTGGTGGATTAATGGGGTCCAGAAGACTACTGATCTAGGGTTGCCTCTAGTATCAAGCTTTTGAAATGGAAATGGGAATTTATTAGCTTGATAGTATAGGAAAAGAGGATATGAAACTGATCAGTACTTGAATACTCTTTCATTGTCCATTCGCATGAATTGATCATGCATCTTATCTACAACGAACTTGGCATAATCAAACATGATGGTAGAGGGTTGCCGAGGAGTGTAAATGGACATGAAGGCTATAAGAATATCATCAACATACTCACTAGTAGCCTAGCCTAACACACTAGATATCATTGCTATGATGTCTCGACCAAGTTCAAAGAATATGGTCCGCATGTATGGGGGAGGGTCCTTTCGAATGTATTTCTCTTCCCTAATGAACATCTGAAATAACTGAGAAAGTTTGATGGAGGTGATTTTAGGGAATCTGTCAAACAGGTCTCCAATAGAAATGGGGGTCAGGTTTTGGCCTGGTTGCAACTAAAGTATTTCATTGATGGATTCAGCAGTGATGGTAAATAATACAGTATGGTCAGAAGCCATAACTGCTCTTTGGCTGGGACTGTAGTTCATATGGCAATAGTGGACAATTTCAGGGAAGATATGAACTCTAGGGAATTGGTACTTGGGCAAACCTAATTCCCAAAGACCTATTTTATATGCATGGTTTAAGTACTTGTTTCTGTACCTGCAGTATAACTTCAGTGGAGATTCATGGACAGAGGCATCTTTGTTTTAAAAGTCTTTGTCTACCAAAGCGAGACGTTCTAAGTCCCAGTGGGGACTAGTAATTGGTAGGACATTCAGTGCAACTGGAGTAGCCATCCTTGGTTCTTGTGGATTCAAGGACGGGGGAAAAACGTTTTAAGTCAAATTGGGTGCAAATTGGTTCAATTCTAAGTAGTTTAGGATTGTTGGGAAATTGTTTTACTTAATTACTTAATAACTTGAAGCAATTGAGTAACAAGTTTAGGAGTTAAACAAGGTTTCTCAATGATTTTTGGGTAAATACCTGGTTTTGGCTCTGAACGGGTTGATGGGTGATTATGCATGGTTTTTAGGAGGCGTACGTGACTAAAGAGTGGTTTGGAAGTTTGGTAGCTTTAGCAGGTTGGAAGTTGGATGTGGTTTGACAGTTGAACGTACTCTGGTGCTTGCATGGAGGTCTGAGCAGTATTTTTCATGATAAAATTGAAAACAATGAGTTTTTTATAGTTTTATTTGTAAAGTCAACCAATTTGGCGGGTACACAAGGAAAGGTACATTTGGCATTAAGTGGGGGATGAGATGTTTTTATCGTCTAGCGGAAGGTGGTAAGCAAGTTTGGATCACACCGCTTTTGGGCTGGAGTGGTTTCGGGGGGAGGCCGCCCGATGCCATTCATTGGGAACCACGTAGCATCGGAGTCCAAAGTGAAACCACCCACATTGGATGGGTAAAGTTTGACCTTCGGAGGCCACCCGATATGATCGTCAACCGTCGGATCAAATGGGACGTAATCGTACGGTGATCGAGGCAGGATTTTGACATGAGGTTTAATGGAGGGGTCCGGTGGAGGTTTAAGCATGGCGAGATTAAGTTAGTCAATGGATTATGGTGGATTAAGAGAATTGGGGGTGATTTCATTGGCGGAGGTCGAATATTAATTAACCACTGATCAGTTAATTAATTTGTTTTATCGTCGAAGGGTTTTGGTTATTAATTAATCATTGATCGACTAACTAACCCATTGATCATTCATGATATTAATAAAGTTTATTCTTCAAACTTTGGGACAGGATATTAATATTAAGGGGTTTTAATAATACATAAGGGAAAAAGGGTTATTTTCTCGGGAGTTAAGATATAAATAAAGTTAAAAGTTAATATGAATGAAGCCAGAAAATGTTTTAGCGCTAAGTGTAAAATTAATTCTTTGCAACTTGATTTTTCTTTTCACATAGAAAACATAAAAACATAAGCTAAGTGTATATTTATGGGATTTTGTGAAAAAGAGGTTTTTACATGGGGGGTGATCACTTTTCTAAGGTTTTAACCTTAGAGAAACGGGTTTATTAGGGGAAACTGAGTTTATTTGGGAATATGAGTGAAGTTGAATGGGGTGAATGTTTGTGAGGGGTATTCTAGTACTTAAGATCTATAAGTCATTAGGCCAACGGTTTGGTCCCTCCAGAAGTCAGAGAAATGCTCTGAGCCCCTTTAACTTAATATTTCAAGTGCTTTAAGACTTTTCTTGGAAATTAGTTAAGTGGAAAATGTAATGAATGAGGGAGGTTAATCAATTGACTTTGTGTACTTTGATAAATGCTTAATTTTCATCCATACTTAGAAATTTGATGCTGAAGGTGAATAATATGATCTTCTCTAATCAATCATCAGAATTCTGCAACCATTTCTCTACTTACCCATCTACTCATCCTACCATTTTTACTTCTCTTTATCAGGGTGCACTTGAGTTGGCAAACGCTTTATCAAAACTTTTTCTTTTCTTTTACAAAAGTAATCTATGTAAGCCTAACCTTATTACATCCAAGGGCTTTGATTAAATAGTTGATCTCCTTTTATTTACTGTACCTATCTACTTATCTGCCAAGATTAAACAGTTTGGTCAGATTTTATTCTCTATATCTAAGCATAAAATTGAAAACATGAAGTAGCCAAGTTTAAACATCTTGACCATCCATTGATTGTGACAAAGGTAACAAGCTGCACACAATCTTTTATTTTGCATCAAAAGTAACTAGTAGTGTCATTTTGACTTGCACACTTTCCATAGGAAGTCGAACTTCCCATGTTTACTTTTATCCTCCCTTCTTGAGTCCCATTTCAAAACTTTATCTCCTAGGTAGAAATCTTTTGCCTTGGTCCTTTTGTCAAAAGCTTTCTTGATTTTCTCCTGCATGACTTGGGATATGATATACACTTCTTCCCTAGTATGCTGTAAGTGAATTGTCTAGTTGATCCTCCTTTGAATATCATTTGGCTCAACCTGTGCTTCTTGGAGCAACTTCATCACTGGTGTTCCCAAGGAACATGGGAAAACAACCTCCATTCCATAGACTAGTTGGTAAGCACTGGTACCAATGGATTTCTTTGTAGTCAACCTATATGCTCACAATGCATTAACTAGCTTCTTCTTCCAGGTTTTCTTGTTATCTTCCAACAGTTTTTTTATGATATTCACTAATATCTTGTTGGAAGACTCTACTAGTTTGTTTCCTTGGGGATAGTAAGCTGTGGAGTAACCCAGGGTTATATGATATTTTTTGTAGAAATCAATCATCCTCTTTGATTGAAAGTTATTTCATTATCTATGATGATTTTTGTTGGGCAACCGAATCTGGACAAAATGTTGGGCTTAAGGAAACCTATTATGACAATATCAGTAGCCTGTTTTGAGGGTATGGATTCTATCCACTTTGTAAAATAATATATGGCAGTCAAGATCCATCTATGTTAGGCAGAGGAAGGGGGATGAATTTCACCAATGAAGTCAAGACGCCACTGTTGAAATGGTGTTTCAGTAGATATTGGTTTCAAAGGTAAGGGTAACAATTTTCCTTTACCTTCAAAAATTTGACATTTGTGAAATTAGGTTACAAATTTCTTTACGTCAGAAAATAGCATGGGCCAGTAAAAACCAGCTCTTAAGATCTTGTCAGCAGTGATTTTCCAGTAAATATGTCCCCCACAATCACCTGCATGAAACTCCTTTAATATTTTTTCAGATTCTTCCTTTAACAAACAATTAAGAAGGATGCCTTCATGATTTTTCCAAAATAAAGCATTGTCAATTATGCAAAACTTCAAAGGTTTCATTTTTAAGAGCCTACTTTTACTCTTGGATAACTCAGGAGGAGCTTGAAGATTTTCTAGAATGTATACAATGTCAGCATACCATGGTGAGTCAGTAAAGGCCTGGCTGATCTATGGAGTTGCCATCTCCTCTTCGTTATCCAATTCTGCAACAAAATTTATGTCTAGGGCCTAACAGTTCAATTCAGCCATGAGATTGACTAATCCTTGGCCTTTCATCAATTTTGTAGGTTTAATTTCTAGGTCATATTCTAATATGGTAGCTATCCACTTCCCTCTCTTTCCATCTAGTCCATCTTGTGTTAGGATGCCTTTGACTACAATATTGGGGACATAAGCTACTATATGAGAATACAGGATATAAACTCTAAAATATTTAATGGCTTTGACTAGAGCAAAAGCTTGCTTTTCCATTATATCATGCTTTAAAGGTGCATCTCTCAGGGATTTTCTAAAGAAGGTTATTTGTTGTTCAAAACCCTAATCATTTTTCTGCAGTAGGACTGCAGCAATGGTGTGCTTTGAGGTGAAAGAAAATATGATGAAATCCCTATCAATCATTGGACTAATGAGAATTGGTGTTTGTGTTAAGGCTAGCTTTATATCTCCAAAAGACCTTTTAGCCTCGATTGTCCATTTACTAGTCGAATATTTCTTTAACATGTTGTTTAGTAATCTAATTAGTTCAACTAAGTTAGAGATAAATATTCTCAAAAAGTTTATTTTACCTAAAAAGGCTTGTAGTTCTCTAATGTTCCTAGGATGTAGTATCTGTAAAATGGCTTCAATTCTTGTTGGGACAATCTAGATACCATCTTTGGATATTATGTGGCCTAGTAATTTTCCCTCTTCCAACCCAAATAAATATTTTTTAGGATTCAAAGAAATTCGATGCTTTCTACACTTGGTGAACACCTGCCTTAGGTGATCCAGGTGTTGTTGATCTGATTTCGAGAATATCATGATATCATCTAGGTATATTACCAGGAAGTCATGGATTTCCTTAGCAAAGGCTATGTCTGTTGCTCTTTGAAAGGTGGCCCCTACATTTTTTAACCCAAAAGTCATTTTCACATACATGAAAGTGCCCCAAGGAGTAGTGAATGCAGTTTTTGCCTGATCATCTAGATGGACTAAAATTTGGTTATAACCAGAAAACCCATCTAGCAGTGAGATTGTGGTTGAACCTACTACCCTCTGTAATATGTGATCCATTTTGGGAAGTGGGTAGTTATCCTTGAGCGAAACTTTATTCAAATTCCTAAGGACAACACACAGTCTAATTTCACCAGTTTTCTTTCTTGTGGGTACCAAATTAGAAACCCAATCTGAGAATCTAATTGGTGCAATGTTGTTAGCTTCGTATATTCTTTTGATTTCCTTTTCAATAGAAGGAAATACAATGGGGTTAATCCTTCTAAGCTTCTTCCTAAAGGGTTTCTAATTTTCTTTTAAGGGAATGGTGTGTTGTATTATGCTGGTATCATAGGACTTAAGGTCCTCATAATTCCAAGAAAAAACATCTTGGAATTCCTTTAACAGTTCTATGTATTTCACTTTTTCATTAGGAGGTAAAGACTTTGAAAGTTTTTTCATTTTTGGATCTTCTTCAAAGCCTATGTTACACTCCTCTATGTCCGATTTTAAGGGTTGAATTTTGGCTTTCTTGGTACATCATTTGAATCAAACAAATCCTTCAAAGGAGTTAACCCTTTGGGAAAAAAATTGTGTTTAAGATTGATGACTTCACATTCTTCGTCGATTGTCTCATAAATTTCACGTTTTTTTAGGTTTTGAATGTTTGATTTTGTAAACTTTGTGGGATGGAATCTATCTATCCTTTCATCTTCTACTTTGTTAATTTCTATTTTATCAGTGTAATCAAAATCTAATGTTACGTCTATATCTATGTTGCTATTTACAAATTCGTCATCTAATGTTAGAAAATTATTAATTTGTTGATCAATACCGAACACTTGTTAGTTCTTTATGTTGTCATAAATAGTAGGTCTATGCCTAACCTCAACAGTGTACTGATGGTTAGGCTGAAAAGGTAACTTACAAGTACTAGCAAACATAGCTAAATTGTGAGCTTGCATATTGTGTTTTCTTGGAATAACAACAAGCTTGGTTTCTAAAAGGTATTTATATTTCTATAATTGTTCCTCTATAAAATCCTAACCTACGATGACTAGTCATATAAATAGTGTTAATTTGTTTTATTACTAACTCGGAATCTCCCATAATAGAGACTGTTATGGCTCCTAACCTTTTGACCAACTTGAGACCTAAAAGAAGTGCTTCATACTCAGCCATGTTGTTTGTACATTTGAAGTTCAATCTGTAGGCATGACCCTCTGAATGATCATTTTCTAAGTTATAAATGCATACTCCTTCCCTTGCACCTAGTTTATTTACCGACCCATCGAATTCAAGATTCCATAGAATTTCATGTTCATAATTCTTACTGTCTGGGGGAACAAAATCTTCTTTGACTAAGGTATCTAGGTCAAATTTATTATCTGAAATCTCTTGAATTTGGACACTTTGATTTTCTTTTACTATTGCAATTTCTTTTGGTTCTGCAATAATGTTGTTTGAAGTCTTGGTTTGATTCAACATTGTAAAGAATGAAAGAATCAATATTAGAATGCATTGAATATATAGGAAATTTTTGAGGTCTCTCCTGGGTACTCACTACATACTTCATCAGAGTCTCTCTATATAGTTTTTTAGGATGTCCAAAGACTGATATCGTAACATACAACATGTCAAGTTGCAAAGATCCCTGAAGTTTGGCACCCCACAATATAGACAACAACATGCCATATTTACGTGGTATATCAGCAACAACTATGTCCATAAGAATGGTCTTACCAGGGTATTGCACTAGGGAAACACATAGGTCATTTATAAGTCCTAGGCACTTAACTTGCCTTGAATCAAATGAAAACAGGTCCTTGTAAGGCCTAGCGATATCCAAGTTTAGCTTCTCCGTAACAGATTTACGCATAAGATTGTGTGAAGCCCCAGAGTCTAGCATGACATTATGTAGGACTTTATCGTGGATGTTAACGCTAATGTATAAGGCTGGTATCCCTCCTCCCATAGGTTTTCCATTAACATCAAGACCGAAAATTAACTATGTCTGATCATCAAATAAGTTAACAGAGTCTTCATTCTCAACGAAGTTTAAAGATTTGCTTATTTGTGATTTGTAAGTTTCATGTTTAATCAATTCTATTAAAGGAACTGAGATTTTAAGTTTGGCCACCTCTGCTCCCAAATTGAAAGGCAAAGAGGATTTGTCTATTTGAACATTTGAAACCTTAACAACAGGATTTGGAGTAATTTGTTCTTATTTTTCATTGTTTGGAGTCTTTTTTATTGGATTTTCTAATATGATTGATGGAGATTGTTTCACTATTTCCTTGAGGGGAACTGAAGTTGAAGGTTGCTCATTAGAAGGTTGTTCATTGGTTACATCTTCCATAGTGGGACTGGAAGGGTTCTGATTTGATCTAGAAAGGATTTGTAGAGTTTTTGTGATTAGAGCTCCTTTAACATTCTTAGGCTGATTAGGTACGTATTTATTGTATTGGTCTAGAACATCGATGTTATTTTTGCTCCTCAAATTGTACTATTTATGCACTTCGAAGATAACAGAATCATACCCTTGCTTGTAGTCGAAATATTCTCCAATTTGGGTCTATAATGACTAAAGCATGTATAATTCCTGGTCATCTTGACTCAGAAAAACCATTTCCTCATCATCTAACCCCATTAAGTTAATTTGGGTGTCTAGCTCACATTCTTCTTGATGGGAAGTTTTAGCATAGTTCTCTTGGAAAGGAGGTCTAATGTTCTGATCAGGCCCATTTTTACCAGTATTTTGGTTTTGGTTCTTCCTAATGTTTGGATTCCTCACTGGAGGTCCCTATTGGTTATCCCAGCGAGGTTTTCTTTCAATGATTTCTATCAAATCCATCAATTTTTCCATTCCTTTAGCTAAAGCATCCATTTTTTTATCAAAGGGTGAAGTTTCGTCTTTCAGGGGTGCTCTCCTTTCATTTCTAACACTAGCTCTCTTGGATAGAAGATTAGCTTCTACACTAACTACTACACTTTGCATATCTTCTAGGGTTGGGGGATTCCTTTCTCTCAGTTGAAATGCCATGTCAGTGTCAAACCCATTTGGAAACTTTATCAAGGCTAAGCTAGGTGGATGTCTAAGGTCAATTGGTATTCCATTATATACATTGTTAAATCTAGTACAGTGGTCCTGAATAGTTTTGTTTGGTCCCCTCTTGAGGTTTTCATATTCAGATAGAATTTGAAGAGGGTTCTTTTTCTTCTCCCACCTATTTAAAAATTTCTAGTAAAAAACTTCTAAACTATCTATACTATTATTAGGCAGAGATCTAAACCACGTTCTCACTTCTCCAGCTAGAGTTTGGGCAAAAATCCTCATTTGGACATCTCCTATGTCAATTTCATGTACTTTAAAATAATCTGTCATTTTTTTTTTGTGCACTATTGTGTTGTGTAAGATCCAGTGCCATCAAATAGGACAATTTTACTCTGGTAGTCTGGTGGCAAGACACCTTGAGGAGCAAGCATCACAAGAGGGTCATATATGAGTGACATAGCTCTGAGTTGGGCAGTATTGAGAATATGAGTTTTTGTAATAGGGGGATTTGGGATAACAGGGGGATTTGGGGTAACAGGGGGATTTTGGGTAGTGATAGGTTGATGGGGAAGTGAAGTTATAAATGGAGATGAGGAATGAACTTCAGAAATGTGAGGAAATGATGATGAACTAAAAGAAGTTTAAGCTGTTTCAAAAAGTTTAGGGATCCTATCAGTAGTAAGGGATGACTAAGGGGAATTCAGAAGGTAATGATCGATTGACAAGTTTTCCCTTTAGACTTCAAGTTCTACTGTAAATTCTGGATCTAGAACTGTGTCCTCAGGTGCACTCTTAGAATTGGTTTTAAATAGGGAAAGGTCAAAATACTCGTGCAAAGGGAGGTCTTCTATAAACAACCACTCATTAGGGCAGGAATTGGATCTAAATAAAGGTCTTGGCATTACTGAACTTTCTTGTCTTCTGATTATTCTCGAAAAAAGGTTGGGATTGTCAAATACAGGGGGAGGATTTGGATTAGGGTTGGCCTTGTATAGTGAGCTCTCCTTGAAGCCAGATTGCAAGATCTTTCTAATTATTTTATTTTTTATGAATTTTTGAAATAAATTCTTATAAATTCTTTAAGAGGCTTGAAAATAAAAATTTGAATTTCTCAAATGTTTATTAAGACTGAGGGTTTGAATCCCCAGTATGGTCGCCACTATGTTATCACTCAGAAGTCTTCCCTAGAAGTTATAAAAATAAGGAATAATCTGAGGTAACCACAAACCTAATCTTTTAGACTTAAGTTCTAGCCAACCTAAGTCCAGAGAGGGCTCTCTCCTTATAATTTTGTTTTAGGTGGGATTTTAGGCTAGTTATTAGTGCTCATGATGTTTTGATTTTGAATGGGTGGTGGACATAAGGGAATAGATGGGCAGAGAAAGTATTCAGGCCATTGGGCTATGGGGTCAATCAAAGAGTGGCTTAACTGGAGTAGATCAATTACTAAAAGAGGAGTTCATAAGGTAGGCTAGCATAGCAAAAAGCAAATCTGTAGTTTCAGATGGATGAGGTAGTTCTAACCAGGGTAAAAGGGAAATGAAGAATCCTTAAACTGGGATCAACATGAAGAACAAAAGGAGATCAGTAGCAAAGGGCAACTAAGAATCCTTTACTATGGACCCAATGGGGGAAACTATGGAATTAAGGGAGCAATTAAGAATTCACAGACTAAGATAGTTTAGCAAAAAAAATTGAGAAAGTAGACAATCAAGACAAAGAGCATTAAAGCTAATCATGAAATATCATTCCTTGTTTACTATTCACACATAGAAATTTGATGATGAAGGTGAATAATATGATCTCATCTAATCAATCATCACAATTCTGTAACTATTCTTCTACTTACCCATCTACTCATCCTACCAGTTTTACTTCTCTTTATTAGGGTGCACTTAAGCTGGCAAACCCTTTATCACAACTTTTTCTTTTCTTTTAAAAAAGTAATGTATCTAAGTCTAACCTTATTACATCCAAGGGCTTAGATTAAATAGTTGAGCTCCTTTCATTTACTCTACCTATCTAGTTATCTACCAAGATTAAATAGTTTGGTTAGATTTTATTCTCTATATCTAAGCATAAAATTGAAAACATGAGATAGCCAACTTTAAACATTTTGACTGTCCATGGATTGTGGAAAAGGTAACAAGCTACACACAATATTTTATTTTGCATCAAAAGTAACTAGTAGTGGCGTTTTGACGTGCACAATTTCATGGTCTTTTTCCTTTCTTGGGGTTCATTTTTTCATATTTTTTGACCATTTTTATTCTTTTAGTCCTTTTATTTCTCTTTTAGGACATACTCTCTTTACTTTTTTACTTTTTTTTTTTATTTTTTTGAATATGGAAAACATTTGTAGAAAGCAAAGGTATGTACATATTACAGATTTGACCTCAGCCATTCAAAAATTATGACACCTATTGGTATAGGAACATAACATTTCCAATGTCATAATTTAGACTAAATTTGGATTCTTCTAGATAAATTTATGCCAAATCTCCCACAATGACCTGACTATGGACTAGTTCAATAGACTGAGCTTGTACGGAGTTCCATGTATCACTGTTTCACCTTCCTACTTGAAAATGATATATGGAATAAAAAATTCCATTCAATTTCAGTTAGTTTTTACCAAATTCAAATTTGATGCTCATAGAGGAAGTAATGATGACTTTCCCAAGGTCACCTATTTGAGATTGAATTATGGAGCATGCAAAAACCCTAAAATCTTCGGACCATAACTCTAAAACTATAGTGAACCGAGATCTCTATTTTTACAGGAACTTCATTTGGACTTTGGCTTTACGTGATCACAATTTCCACTTTTGAGCCTTCTTTGAAAAAAAATATATAAAAAAATGCCAAGATGATTTGTTTGCAACGACAAAACCCTAGAGTCGAAATCTCTGAAACCAAATGTTATGTAACCAAATTGAAAAAGAGATAGATCAACGACATAAATGAACAATTCTTGAATGATACAAATGATAAGACCTCCTTGGTATATATAGGAGTCTAAGGGGTCACAATATAATCATAAGCTACATAAAAATAATAATGTAAGGGCACACCAATAACAACATTGGGCTTCTATGGGGAATAACAATAACCACATGGGGTGTTCATGGGCACAACAATAGAAATAGGGGATACACTATCAATACAATTAAGGGGAATACACTAATATTATAGGGACCTAACATGTTCATCTCTTTTCCTAATGTTTCTTTCAATGTTGAAGGACCTCTTCAGAAACTAGCGTATATTTTTGGATTTTTGGCATTCCCTTTTTTATTTCTTTTTACTTGATTCTCCCATGGAAGTTTTCTTATTTTCATTGTAGATAAGAACTAGTTTGATTAAATGTGACCTGTGACATCCAACAATATCATCTAATATTTTCGTCCTCTTTCCCAACTTCAAGCTTCGATTTAATTAAGTATTTTTTTCTCTAGTTCATTTCTCTAGGAGATAACTTCTGCTTGTGGCTTTTCATAATATTCTTCCGTTTCTTTCAACTATATTCTCACTACTTATTTTATCCTCCTTTACTATTCTACTTGTGTCTTCAATATGTAAACGATTATTTCATCATCATGATGATCCTTCTTATTTTCATATTTCTGCAATAGTTCCTTCTTCCTTTTAGCTTGTCCCTAAGTCTATCCATTTATTCTAGGGCTCTAAAAAGTTTCACTTCAAGGTTTTAATTACCCATCAAGCTCATCATCCTATAGATATGTTTTCTCTTATTTATTTTCTTCATCTTATTTCTCAATAGTATTTTTCATCAACAACTATGAAAATAGCATGTTATTTTCCATTATTAGATGGATATCCATATATCCCTTATGGGGAGTTATTATATTATCTAGAATAAAAAACCTTATTCTTGGACTACTTTCCTCTTTTGTGTATGTAATACTTGCTTCTATTTTCATTATTTTCATCAGCGTCATTGTCAGCACATTTTGGATATGGAAATTTAACGAAACATTTCCCTAACCTATGAAAATTGAAACATTTAAATCATAGATTTCTCAAAATTTTCTTTTCTCAAATTTTTCTTTTGAATCTAATCCATTGTTGGAACAATTCTTTCTTTTTTGAAACAGGGAAATACGCTTCCTTCAAAGAAAAATTTATATAATGATTGGGCATGATCCCTTTGAGATCTTGTACTGCTTTTGAAGGAACTTTCTCAAATTCCAATTGTTGGATTCACACTTTTACTAAAAGGTTGGTGGAGGGGGCGTGAATCAACATAAGAATATTTATTACTTATTTAAACATTCATGAATTATAACGGAACAATATCACATATTTAACCCAATATATAAATGAAAACTCTCTTATAATATATTTTTGTAGGCGCCAAACTACTGATACAAACTTTGTAAGAAAGAACCTACTATTACAAAATTTTCGGGCACCATCCTATACAAGACACTAATGTCACATATTGTTATATTTATCTTTCACCAAATTACAAGAGATGCCAATCCCTTCAATTGTAATATTTGTAGGAGCCAACATAAAGGTGACACCAAACCACTCTGCTGCAACATTTATAGGAACCAACCTACAAGTGACATGAATATATGCTATTGCGATACTTGTAGGCACTAACCTATAGGAGAAGCCAATCCCCACTTCTAAAAATATTCAATATAACTACTTCAAGCTTCACTATGTCAATTTTATACTTCTTCCTTCATTAGGCATGCTCGCTACTTTTTCCATCACTAGGCCATCGTACTTCTACTTCTTTCACCAAGTGTACTTCACTCAAAACTTGTTGTTTTTCACCTTCCCATGAACAAACTTATATAGTATGCCACATATCCAATTCTAAAAAAATAAGGATGAAATATTTTCATCAGGAACTTATGTACCTCTCCTTGGATCTCTACAATATTTATAATCTAAAAATTCCCAGAATACAAGTTATAGAAAAAAATTCAAACTAACATGTTTGAAGTTGATTATTATTTAATAACTCTAACTTCCATAAGAAGTATATCCAAAATCATACTGAAACATAGTTTGGAATTTCTACCATAGGTACTGAGAGATCTCTCCTCTAACTCATCCATATTTCATAGTATGAAGAATCACAAAAATAATGTCATATAGCTAAAATTCCATGCTAACATATTTATAACATATTTCGGGAAAATTTAAGAATATTTGCTTCCTCACAACATATATTGAAAATTATAGTGAGCCAAGTCTTGATATTTCTATGACATGTAACTAGGAATATATTCTCTATCTCCTAAATACTTCATAATATGAAACATCAAAAATCTAAAGATGACCTATTTGAAGTACATTTCAAGAGAATTTAGGTATCCTAAGTTCCTTAGATCATATATTTGAAATACAATTAACAAAAGTCTAAAATTTCTATCACTAGACGATGACATCCCCTTTATCTCCCTAGGTTTCATGGCCATAAACATCACAAAAGAAAAATTATAGTGAAAAGACCAAGATGACCTATTTGAAGTAGAGTTCAAGAGTGTTAAATAACACTAATTACTTTCTAAAAACATATCTTTAAAACTATACATAAATAAATTCAAAATTTTCAATCACAAGTAAATGGGAATATATCCTCTATATCTTCCAATGTTCACAATATGAAACATCTTGAAGAAAATTTATATAAAAAATCCAATAGGACCTTGAAACATATTTAATGAGGATTCATATCACTCTAAACTAAATTTATCTACTAACTTTGAATCAGCTTCCTCTAAATAAGTTACTTTTGATGATGAATAAAAGAAATACATATAAATGGAGTATGATTCCCTCACAAAGAATGAAACATGGAAATTAATGGACCCTTCATTCAGAACCAAATCAATTGGACGTAAGTGGTCTTACAAGAACAAGTAAAAATCATATGTTTCACTTGAAAAGCACAAGTTAAGGCTTGTGGTTAAAGGGTTTTCATAGAAGGAGGTGTTTATTATTAAATAATTATTCTGCCACAACAAAATTGGCCACCATTTGAATTCGCTTTTCCTTGGTAGCTCAAAATAGATGGAAAGTTCAAAAAGTGGATGTGAAGACTTCTTTCATGAATAAAAACTTACGAGAAAATTCCTTCATGGTTCAACCAAAAATATTTTGTGGTTAAGGGGAAAGAATAGAAAGTATGTAAACTTATAAAATCCTTATATTGCCTAAACTAAGCATTGCAATCGCGATGTGAAAATCTAAGTAAGCATTTTTTAAAATTAAATTTCAAACACTTTAAGCTTGATGATGCAACTTTGTTTTTTAAGAAATTTGGAAAAAATGTTGTATATGTTATAGTTTATATAGATGATCTATTAGTAAAAAGGAAAAATGAAAACTATATTCCATCCATAAAGAAATAATTGAATAAGGGATTTGAGATGATATATTTGGCACAAAGTCAGTACTACTTGGGCATGGAAGTGATCCAAAATGTAATGCATATATTTCTCTCTAAAAATAATTACATTGGACAATATTTTAGCAAGTTTTGCATCACTGAATGCAATCATTTATGTAATGTAATCGAAAAAAGTATGAAGCTCACTTGAAAAGAAGGGAATGAATTTGAGGATGTAACCGAATGCACAAAGCCTATGGGATGTCTTACCTACTACACTACTCGCCTTAGATATTTCGTTGTTATTAGAATTCATTCTAGATTTATACAAAATATTATGAAGGACATGGTTCTATTTCAAATAGATTTATGAAGTATTTAAAAGAAAGTAAATACTTTGGACTGAAATATTCATATAGAATGGTTCCATCTTAATTATTTATTTTGGTGCATAGATTGATGAAGACAATGAAAATGGAGTATCTACATTAGGATATCTTATTCCTATTATATCATTAGTTATATTTAAGAGGTCATGTAAATAGATAGCTCCAATAAATTCCATGATAGAGGAAAACTATGTGGTAGGTGTAGAGGAAACAAATGAGATTACGTGGCTTAGGAAAACGTTTGAAGAATTATAGGAGAAACAAGTGAATTTAACTCCCCTTCTAATTGAAAAAATTTCCTTAATAAAATTTGAAAAGAATCCCATATTCCATGATTGAAGAAAACACATCAACACAAAGTATCATTTGATTCAATATAATGTAAAGTCTAGGACTATTCATCTAAGACATTGTTTCACAAATTAGCAAATTTCAGACAATTTCTCCAAAGCACATGGACGAGAAAAGTTTCAAAATTTTAGAATGGTGCATGGGATCACTAATACACCTTCATATTGAATTGGGGAATGTTATGCACCTAATCCTTAGGGATCTGGTGATTTATGAATATTTTGTAATTTTTTAAATATGGAAAATATGAAACATTAGAACACAAAGAGCCTTTTTACCATGGATGTCATGCCCCCACACCTGCGGTAGTCTTTCAACCGCTTATGGCAAGGTGTGGCACCACCAAACACTTTCTTTTCACCAATAGTTATGGTCATGGACTACGCCTAACCATTTTTCTACTTACTTTTCTTTTCTTGACCAAGTATTATTATTGCCCCTTTATACTAATGAACAACCATACACATTCATTATCCATAGCAATTATACATGAAGAACAAAATTGCATAGTATAAAGGGAGGGGTAAACCCCTAAGCAATGAGTCTACCCAATTCAATATATTATAAAACTTTACAATATTTACAGGTATACTTGGAAAACACCAAGTTTCATGCTTAGCCAAATTTACAAAGGCAACACCTTCGTGTGCCAACCAAGTTCCTTGCCCGAGTTGGGCGAGCGCACCCTCACATGGACTGCCAACCGCACTCCTCAACCGAACATCCAACCAAACGCGTTCACCCTTGCATGATGGGTGGGGGACCTCACCCGAGACTCCACCGCATTCCCCTTCCACAATGGGCGGGCGACCTCACCTAAGTCTCCACCCATTTACCTTCACCAGACGGTGGGTGCCTTCACCCATGCCTTCACCCGATATCACAAAATTTTGCATATCACCGTGTAGTGCTACCCAAGAGCGAGCATATTAGAACTGCAACTCCTTGCTGCAGCCTTCACCTTTCTTCACACTTCCTCTTGTATCACCGAGTGATCATCGTTTGAATTGCTTGCTCTTCGCTCTAACTCGTCCAACAATATATATCCTCCATGGGTGGTCATGCCACCCTTGGCCGACGTGCCTTTTATGTTTTTCCAACACCTTTCTTTGCCAATTCGTTTGGTCGGCCTCTCCCAACCTTTGCCTGAATTGCAATCCTTCATTGTCGGTTTATTGAACGAACTCCCAGCTCATCCACTATAAGTATATAACCGCTTTAACACTTCGTACACACATTCCAAGTCTCTCGCTTGGTTATGTTTCCAACTCATTCGCTTTAAACATGTTGCACTTCACACCGGTGGTTATGACTCAGACCACATGTCCTTACATACTCCTCCACTTGAAGTCATTGTCATCCTTGACAATATGCCATCCCGGTAGCCATCCACCAAGATCATCATCTCCAACTGTCTCATCCTTGGTCCATGATAGAAATCAGTCCATACATCGCAACATCCCTGCAACATATGTAAAACAATTGTCTCCATCATGTGTCGTCCCATCGTGTAAATTGTCATCAGTTACTCCAACATAATGCCAACATCTCCTTGGTACACTACTAGCCCTCATGACTCAAACTAGTCGGCTGATTAGTCCAACTGTCATGCTAAAATCATAAGAATGTCCATCCTTATGCCTACACTAATCTTTCTCAGATTCTGCCACATCTTGGACTCACCAAGAATCTCACCCATGCTCAGGTCCATGGAAACTCCATCCCATCTGCAACATGTCATGATGCTAATGCTGAACCATTCCTTCACCATCATTCATACCTGCTCAACCTGTTTTAAGGACTCACTGCCATGAACAGCTAACAATGAGCCCCATATTCTATGTCATCTAAGAAGATGTAGAGGGAGTAGAGCCTGAAGGCTCACCCTCACTAATAAGCTTAATCCATTTGTCAGGATTCTCTATCTCCATCCCCTGTAGATATGCAACCCAATCCTCCTCTCAGACATTTGGTCTCACATGAACCTCCTCGTCATCATCATCCTCAACCTCCTCTAGCCTTCTTGACAAATCCAAGATACTATCGGACAGTGTCCTGATAACCAATGACTGCTCGGTAAGCTTTGCCTCAATATTAGACAACTACTTACAGATGTCTTCCATGCTCTTCTCATCCTCCATCTACATCACTGCCAACTTACATTCAGGTCTTGTCACACCAATGGTTGGAACACCAATGGGTACATCTTCCCTTCCATCGTAAATGTACAACTTCTTCAAATGTGGAACAATCATCACATCATATTGTTTCAAGAATTCCATCCCCAGTACAGCTTCATATTCATCAATCTCCACTATAGTGAAGTTGACATTACCAGTCCACTCACCTAGTGTTGTGTCCACTCTTTCAGCTACACCAAGAACAAAATTAGTAGGAGAATTCACTGTCTTCATTTGTGCCTAGCTGGTACAAATTTCAGCGCAATCCTTCTCGCAGTATCTCCACTCATGAAGTTGTGAGTAGCCCCACTATCCACCATAGTGAGTATATCAACACTCCCAATCTTCATCTGAACATACTACAAATTGTTCCTCTTAGGATCTCTATGAGAGACCACCTCTGTAAAAGTAGCAGCTCCAAGAATCTACATCATCCCCACAGAAGCTTCTTCATTCTTTGTATTAGACTGTGCAATAGTGGCCACTTTCGGTCTTGAAGGACAATTCTTCACTGTATGTGGTTCAGCACATATCCAACACTTCAAGGCTTTCTTCACCTTTGTCTTATCATCTGATTTCAAAGCATCATCCTTCTTCTTCTCTTTTGGCTTATCGAACTTCTTATTTCTCTCATCAGAAGTCATCACAATGCTCCACCAATTGATCCACAACATCAAAAGCTTCCTCAAGTGTCTTAATTTTCTGCCTCTTCACTTCATTGCATGCCCAAGGCTTCAATCCTATCAGGAAGTTCTAGCACTACACTTGCAAACTCCCGCTGATATGTCTGTAGGTTCCCTGTCTACTTTATAAACTTAATCTTCATCCTTGCTTCCCATGTTTCAACCTGAGGACTGAAGTGGGTCTGCAAATCCTTCTTCATGTCATCCCATGAATTAATGTCATCAACACTACCATTGGCAATCTGATTCATCCTCCTTCACCACCACATCTTAGCATCCTTCGTCAAGAATTGAGCAGCTACCTTCACCTTTGTCTCATCATCAGATAGACCCAAGCGTTCCAAGTATTGCTCTATATCCCAGAGAAAGTTGCCAAGAGTTTTCGCACTTCTTGTACCATCATAAGATTTTGATTCCTTGACTTTCACATGAGGCACTCCTCCACCCGAGTTATGCCTCACAGCCTTCTTCAACGCTGTGATCTCATCTTTGGCTTCATCAAGAGATTTTTGCAAGTTCAAGATTTCTGCCAAACCTTGATCTCTTGCTTCTTCAATCTCCTTGACTTTATCTTCAAGTTGTGTACACAAAAGGTCAATGTACTCATGTTGAGTCCAGAGTTCATCAAAATCTTCCCTTATCTTCAAATTAGTCTCTTGATCTTTCATGACCAAGTTCATCTTCGTAGTTCAGAAAGATTCCTATTCCTCCATTCTTTCCAACACTTTTTCAATGAGATTCAGCGAAGCATTGTGGCTAGATTCTCCAACCTGAGATTCACCTGCCATTTCTACTAATAGCTTCCTCCTTTGTGATCTAGTATAGACCATCCACCAGCTTCACCAAGTTCCTTGCAACACGAACCAGCTCTTGTTCCACTTGTGTGAAACCAACTTCCTTCACTTGCAAGTACCTGTTTCCACTGTCACCAACTGCCAAGCTTCTTCAACCCTGAATTAGTTTCAATCTTCAACACCTGAACCTATTCATGAGCTTTGATACCAGATGTCATTCCCCCACACCTTCGATAGTCTTTCAACCACTTATGGCGAGGTACGGCACCACCGAACACTTTCTTTTCACCAATACTTATGTTCATGGACTACGCCTAAACATTTGTCTACTTAGTTTGTTTTTCTCAACCAAGTATTATTATTGTTCCTTTATACTAATGAACACCCATACACATTCATTATCCACAGCAATTATACATTAAGAACACAATTCCATAGTATAAAGGGAGGGGAAACTCCCTGAACAATGAGTCTCCCCAATTCAATATATTATACAACTTTACAACATTTACATGTATACTTGGGAAACACCAAGTTTCTTACTTAGCCAAATTTACAAAGGCAACACCTTCATGTGCCAACCAAGTTCCTTGCCTAAGTTGGGCAGGTGCGCCCTCAAACGGGCTGCAAACTACACTCCTCAACTGAACTTCCAAACAAACGTGTTCACCCTTGCACGACACGTGGGTGACCTCACCCGAGTCTCCACCGCATTCACCCTTGCGCGACGGGCAAGCGACCTCACCCGAGTCTCCACCCATTTACCTTCACCAAACGGTGTGTGCCTTCACCCACGCCTTCACCTGATATCACAAAACCGTGTGTATCACCATGTACCGCTGCCCAAGAGCAGGCGCATTAGAACTATGCCTCCTTGCTGCGGCCTTCACCTTTCTTCGCACTTCCTCTTGTATCGCCGAATGATCATCGTTCGAATTGCTTGCTCTTCACTCTAACTCATCCAGTAATATATCCTCCATGGCAGGTTATGCCACCCTTGGCCAACTTGCGTTTTATGTTTGGCCGACGCCTTTCTTTGCTTGTTCATTTGGTCGGCCTCTCCTATAAGGACCTACGGTCCAGTTGACTCCTTCCGTGTGAAGTGCAAGCACCTACGACCAAAATGTGTGAAGTTACAAGCGTATAATGCACATAGGTGGAGGAGCGATGGTTAGTTTTTAGCGTGGGAGCAAGTTGAGACACCCACAGGATGACCTCATATGGATGGTTACTTGGGCGATGGATTGTTGGCCAACCAACAAAGATAGAGAAGTTCACAAAGATATGAGGGCATCGGTCTACGCGGTTGACGAGTCGGCTGGGTAGCTCAACTCGCCCAACCACTCATATATATTGTTGGATGATTGGAGCAATGGAGGATCACATTCGAACAATCATCATTCGGTGAATGGAAGGAGAAGTGTGAAAGAGGTGTAGGAGGCCACAGCAAGGTGCAACACTTATGTGCCCGCTCTTGGGCAGCATTACATGGTGAAGGCATGCAGTCTTTGTTATCAGGTGAAGGCGTGGGTAAGGTCGGCCACCATTTGGTGAGACACACGGGTGGAGACTCGAGTGAAGTCACCCGCCCGTCATGAAAAGATAAACGGGTGGAGACTAGGGTGAGGTCACTCGCCTCTCGTGCAAAGGTGAACTCGTTTGGTTAGCATTTCAGTTGAAGCCTTGGGTAGGCACGGTGCATGAGAGCACCTGCCTGCCAGTTGGAGAGTTGGGTGGAGAGTGCAATGAGGTAGTCGCCCAACGATGGTGCACAAAGGCGCCCACCCGTCGGGTGAAACAAAGTATTGTTGGGTGAACGACATGACATGAAATTCGGTTGAGGAGTGCGGTTGGTATTCTGTGTGAGGGCGCGCCTACCCAACTCGGGCAACGAACTTGGTTGGCACATGAAGGTGTTGCCTTTGTAAATTTGGCTAAGTAAGAAACTTGGTGTTTCCCAAGTATACTTGCAAACATTGTAAAGTTGTATAATATATTGAAATTGGTCAGACTCATTGTTCAAAGAGTTGCCCCTCCCTTTATACTATGCAATTGTGTTCTTCATGTATAATTGCTAATGATAATGAATGTGAATGTGTGTTCTTTAGTATGAAGGAACAATAATAATACTTGGTTGAGAAAAACAAACTAAGTGGGCAAGTGGTTAGGCGTAGTGCATGAACATAAGTATTGGTGAAAAGAAAGTGTTTGGTGGTCCACACCTCACCAAGTGAAATTGAAAGACTACCGCAAGCCTGTGGGCATGACAGTTGGTATCAGAGCAGTTTCACAGTTGGTGAAGCCAATGTATGATGAAGAGCTAGTGTCGGGGAGTTGATGCTGGTGTTGAAGCATTGAAGCTGATACACACCTGCACTTCGTGACAGGTGGTATCAGTGCTGGTGAACTGAATCAAGGAGCTGATTCTATGAAGACCGAAGACTTGAAAGGGAGTTCAAGTTTTGCAGGTGACTGGTGGAATATCAAGGTGATTCAAGTGAATGGTGAAACAAGTTTAGTAGAGGTGAAGCATTGTGATTGGGCCAAGCTGAACGACAAGGCATGGTAGGTTTGGAGGAATGCCAAGGGAAGCTCTTGCTTACCTCATACAGGTTGAAGTGGATGAAAGAAGATAACCCCCGGATTCGAAAGGAAATTGAAGTCTTAGAAAAGAATGCTGAAGATGAACTTCTTCAACTTGGCTGGACAATTGAGCAGGATGAAGTCGCAAATTGTGCTAACAAGGAAGAGGAAGCTGTGATCTTTGAGGATGTTGCAGATATGACAACGATGGAGGTTGAACTTGATATTAATCAAGTTGGACCAGGATCGTGCAGTTTGCAGACATGGGTGGATGAGGATACTCACATTGAGGAGCCTCATGATGATGACGTATATACTATTGATACTTGTGTTTCATTTGAGCTTCTGGTAGATGAACCATATGCAAGGAAAGGCAAAAGCAGTTTGCCGATGTAAGGGAGAATCTTACCATGGATGTCTATGATGAGACCTTGTATGGAGAAGCAAGGATTGTTGATTGTTGCAGACTTGTTGGGGTTGTTTGTGACCTTATGATAGATGGTACAAGCACCTGTGACAAGGGAGGAACATGATGATCATTGTGGAGGATTGGGTCATGCTTTAGCCACATGGAGGATTGGCTAAGTGCCTGGCATGAGTCATGGATAGATTAGAGGAGGTCACACACTTGAGGTATGATGATACTTGGGTGGAATTCTCATGGCCGAGACCAAGAGCATGTCTTGGTGGAAACTTTAGTGGGAGAGCTATGATGGAAGGGACTCATGATGATGACATGGTCGGGTGACCAAGTTCACTAGACCGAAGACTGTAGACTTGGATGGGATGACTGATTGTTGTGATGGATCTACTTGGTTGGACTACATGGGCAACTTAGTCATGGACATCAGGCTGGAGACATGGAGCATGCTAGTTTTATGTAGGGACATTATGTAGGAGCACTTGTAGAGCTGTCACTTATGGGCATCCAATGAGGAGTGCTAAGGCAGGAATGTTATGCAGGTGGATTTGCTGGTGTGACATGGAGACTTATTATTTATGAGCTGATGGAGAGGTTGTGCACTTATGTACAACAAGGCCATGGACTTGGATGGAGTTGTGAGTAGACTACGGAGCATTCCTACTACATGGAGAGCTGAGGCATCTTGCAGAGACCTTTGGGCCAAGACTTGTATGCTTTCTAGGGTGTTGGTTGGAGATGGCTCATGCAGCTCATGATGGCATGAGGTTGTGACTTTTGGAGACTTCATATATGATGGACTTG
The DNA here is from genome assembly GCA_000404065.3 of Pinus taeda. Lineage (NCBI taxonomy): Eukaryota > Viridiplantae > Streptophyta > Pinopsida > Pinales > Pinaceae > Pinus > Pinus taeda. The sequence continues at coordinate 150,377 of APFE030929006.1, read as the reverse complement.
GAGGATCTGATGCATTGAGGAGCTGAGGTCAGAGACTTTGATGCAAATTGGGATGCATACTTTCAAGTACATGTACGGGTGTGGCTTGGAAGAGTAACTTGATGTGGAGGATCGATATGAGACACTTTGGAGTGATGGACTTACAATGATGATGATGCCTTGGTTGCAACACTTGGGCATGGGTTGAGCCTAGACTTAACCACTTTTGACACATGGGAGCTGATTGATCTATGATCATGGGCAACACATGGATAGATGAGATAGGTGTATACCTGTTTCTATGGCAGACTTGAGGGATGGCACGTTACAGATGTGATGGAGGTAGCTTCATGGACCTGGATGTGGCACATCGAGAGAGTTGGAGTTTGAGGATCTTCACCTTGACGAGATGGATGTTTTGCAGATGGATGATGTTGGGATAGATGTGGCTGATTTCATGCAGCACATTGATACCAAACATCATGGATAGCATGTTGCATATGAGATGAGGACTACTTCATGGACCTGAGCATGGCTTACACTTATATAGAGATGGATTCTTGATCAAGTTGATGATGTGACAGGATGTTCTAAGAAATGACTGGTGATGGCATGAGGATGTTCACTCTCATCGTTTGGGCGTGACGATTGGATTAGCTACCCAATTAGTTCAGACATGGGGTTGCAAAGTGTGCAGAGATGTGTTAGCATTTGTTGGAGTATCATGGCAACAATTCACACGAGGACAAAACATGATGAGGTCAACATGATATGTTGTAGTTGGCATGTAGCTTGAGATGGAGGGGCCAGACTTCCACGATGGGGAGCAACATGTGGATATTATGACAGGGTGGTTGAGAGCCATGGATTGAGATGATTCACAATGTATGACAGACTGATGGGGTGTATGCTTTAGTGTGGATATCTCGGTGACAGATAGTTGTCGGGATGAGATATTGTCCAGGACGACAATGACTTTAGGTGGAGGAGGATGTAAGGACGTACGGTCTGGTTTAATCCTTCCTTGCAAAGTGCGAGCAGCTACGACCAAAATGTGTGAAGTTACAAGTGTATAATGGACATAGGTGGAGGAGCGATGGTTAGTTTATAGCGTGGGAGCAAGTTGGAGACACCCATGGGCTGACCTCATATGGATGGTTACTTGGGTAATGGATTGTTGGCCAACCAACAAAGATACACAAGTTCGCAAAGATATGAGGGCGTCGGTCTATGTGGTGGATGAGTACGTTGGGCAGCTCGACTCTCCCAACCGCTCATATATATTGTTGGATGATTGGAGTGATGGAGGATCACATTTGAATGATGATCATTCAATGAACGCAAGGAGAAGTGAAAAAGAGGTGTAGGAGGCCACAACAAGGCGCAACCATTATGCACCCGCTCTTGGGCAGTGCTACAAGGTGAAGGCATGCAGTCTTGGTTATCGGGTGAAGGCATGGTTAAGGTCGCCCACCATTCAGTGAGACACACGGTTGGAGACTCGGGTGAGGTCACCCGCCCGTCATGAAAAGGTAAATGGGTGGAGACTCGGGTGAGGTCACCCGCCCATCATGCAAAGTTGAACTCGTTTGGTTGGCATTTTGGTTGAAGGCTCGGGTAGGCATGGTGCGTGAGGGCACTCATTTGCCGGTTGGAGAGTTGGGTGGAGAGTGCGGTGTGGCACTATCCCAACTGTAAGGACCTGCAGTCCTTGACACGTGCTCCCGGCATGAAGTGTTACTTGAACGAGCTCAGACTTAGCGTGCGAAGGTGTTATGCGAGCACATGAAGGAGAGCGAGGTGGTTATATGCGTTGGAGCATGGTTTATTGCCTACGGGGCTGACCCATACTTGGAATCAAAGCTGACAAGTGTTTACGATGGAGTAGGGTTGCGTTAAGGCATGGAGGACGAGTCAGCTAGGTAGACCAACTCGCCCTGCCACCCGTATAAGTAAAATATGCGTGGAGGTTCATTTTTCATCGTAAGTTTGACCTTCAATCTTAAGGAAGAACAAGGCACAGTTCAAAGGGTACGAGGTGCAGGTTGGCGTAGCCCGATGTGCCCAAGTCTTGGGAGAGGCTGCACGGAGTAAACGCATGGAGTATTGGGTGAACGAAGGCATTAGGCAGGGCTGCACGATGGGTGCGCCCACCGACGAGTTGGGTGTGCAGGTGACTGGTGAGGGCATCTAGGTAGGCATGCATGACTGGCGGCCAGGTGAGGGCGTCCGTATAGGCGTGCACAATGGGCGGCCCAAGTAGGGTGTCCACTGAACGAACGAACCAAAGTGCTGAACAGGTGACTCGGTAGGGCACGCCATGCACGGAGGTGAGTTGGCCAACATGGTGAGGGCGTGCGGACGGGCGGCCGGGTGAGCGCGCGCCATGCACGATGAAACGGTGGAAACAGTGAAGTGTTGAGATTATGAACGGAGGTGTGAATTGTGTGGAGGCACCCATGTGTGGCGACTTGGTTACAATGAGGTGCACCCAAGTTGGGCAAACAACACAATTTTGCAACGAGGTGAATGAAGGGTTGGTGAGTTGTGTGGCAACCGTGTGGAGGTGCCGACGAGTTGCGCAACCGAGTTTGTCAAAGTTGAAAATTGGCTAAGTGTAAATTTGGGGTTTCCCAAGATTTAACTTTTCTTTGTAAAAGTGAATATTGTATAATATATTGATTCGGACAGGCTCATATTGCAGGGAGTTGCCCCTCCCTTTATACTGTTATGCATTTCTCTTGTATAATGTTGTTTATGTGAATGTTATGGGCTTTCACTTGTATAAAGGAAACATAATAATACTTGGTAACATAAATAAAACTAAGTATAGAATGTTAGGCATAGTCTACAATAATAAGTATTGGTGAAAGGAAAACAGTTGGTAGTGCCGCACCTCGCTATAAGCGGTTGAAAGACTACCGCAGGTATAGGGGCATGATACGTGGTATCAGAGTAGGCTGATGATCGGGCTGACGATGAAGTGCTAATCCCACTGCACTATCGTCACAGGTGGTATCAGAGCTGATTCAGATGAAGTGAAAATGAAGGAGGCTAATTCTACAAAGACCGAAGACTTGAAAGGAAGTTCAAGTTTTGCAGGTGACAGGTGGAATCAAGAGTTGGTTCAGTCTTGCAAGGAGAACCTGGTGAATGGTGAAGAGTCAAGAAGGATGTCTATCTTGCAGGAAATGGGTTTTGCAACCTTCAAGGAATTTGAAGGGAGTCTACTTGAAGAATCAAGTGAGGTTAAAAAAAGGTTTGCAGAATGGTGCAAAATCTTGTTCAAAGTAAAGGATGCTCTTCGTGCTTTGGTCAAGGAAGGGATTTCTGATGGGAATAGGGATGAAGCCTATCAACTTGTAAAGGAAGTGGACTTGTTTGATGCAGAACTCAAGGAATTGAAGATAAGGGAGGACTTGATTCGAGAGAAGTGGAAATGTCTAACTCTTGAGAAGAAGCATTCCATAGCTTTGACTCATAAGGAGAAAGCTACAGAATGTGATGATAAGGAAGAGGAAGTCGTGATAGTTGAAGATGTTGCAGATATGGCAATGATGGAGGATGAACTTGAGGTTGATAAAGTTGGACTAGGATCGTGTTGTTTACAGAAATGGATGGATGAGGATACTCACATGGAGGAGCCTCATGATGATGATGAAGTAAGTATTGATACTTGTGTTTCACTTGAGAATTTGGTAGATGGACCATATGCAGGGAAGGGCAAAATCAGTTTTCCGATGCTAGGGAGGATTTTACCATGGATGTCTATGACGAGACCTTGTATGGAGAAGCAAGGATTGTTGACTATTGCAGCACTTGTTGTGGTTGTTTGTGACCTTATGATAGAAGGTAAAAAGGCCTGTGGCAAGGGAGGAACATGATGATCGTTGTGGAGGATTGGGTCATGCTTTCGCCAATTGGCTAAGGGCCCGGCATGACTCATGGATAGATTGAGGAGGGCACACACTTGGGTACGATGATACTTGGGTGGACTTTTCATGGCTGAGACCAAGAGATAGTCTTGGTGGAACCTTTAGTGGGGGAGCTATGATGGAGAGACTCATATGATGATGATATGGTTGGGTGACCAAGTTCACTAGACCGAAGGTTGCAGACTTGGATGAGGATGACCGATTGTTGTGATGGGTCTACTTGGTTGGACTACATAGGCAACTTAGTCATGGACATCAAGTTGGAGACATGGAGCATGGAAGTTTTATGCAGGGACATTATGCAGGAGCACTTATAGAGGTGTCACTATGGGCAACCAATGAGGAGTGCCAAGGCAAGGATGTTTTGCAAGTGGATTTGCTGGTATGACATGGGTACTTATTATTTATGAACCAACGGAGTGGTTGTGCACTTATGTACAACAAGGCCATGGACTTGGATGGAGTTGTGAGCAGACTATGGAGCATTCCTACTACATGGAGAGCTAAGGCATCTTGCAGAGACCTTTGGGCCGAGACTTGTATGCTTGCTAAGAAGTTGGTTGGAAATGACTTATGGAACTCATGATGACATGAGGTTGTGACATTCAGGGAGACTTCATATATGGTGGACTTGGAGGATCTGATGCACTGAGGAGCTGAGGTCAGAGACTTTGATGCAGAATGGGATGCATACTTTCGAGTACATGTATGGGTGTGGCTTGAAAGAGTGACTTGGGCATGGGTTGAGCTAAGACTTAACCACCTATGACACATGAGAGCTGATTGATCTGTGACCATGGGAAGCACATGGAGAGATGAGATAGGTGTACACTTACTTCTATGGCAGACTTGAGGGATGGCACATTGAAGATATGATGGAGGTTGCTTCATGGACCTGGATGTGGCACATCGAGAGTTGGGTTGATGAGATGGTCTCTTCATATTGAGGAGATACATATATGGATGATGATGTTGGGGTAGATGTGGCTGATTACATGAAGCACATTAGTACCAGACATCATGGACAACATGTTGCAGATGAGATGAGGACTACTTCATAGACCTGAGCATGGCTTACACTTGTATGGAGATGGATTCTTGATTGAGTTGAGCATGTGACAGGATGTTTTGAGAAATGATTGATGGTGGCATTAGTATGAGCATTCTCATGGTTTGAACATGACAGTTGGACTCATCACCTGACTTGTTCAAACATGGGGTCATGAAGTGTGCAAAGATGTGTTAGCATTGTGTTGGAGTATCATGGCAGCAGTTCACATGAGGGCAACACATGATGAGGTCGACAGGAGATGTTGCAGGAAACATGTAGCTTGAGATGGAGGGACCAACTTTCCACAATGGGGAGCAGCCTGTGGAGATTGTGGCAGGATGGTCGATGGTCATGGATTGAGATGATTTCTAGTGTATGACATACCGATGGGGTGTATACCATGGTATGGTGATCTTCGAGACAGACGATTGTCGGGATGAGACATGATGGAGAGAGTGGTTCTACATATGATGCGGAGATGTTTGTAGTATGTGGAGGAGTTGAAATCATGGGTGAGACAGTTGTTGATGATCTTGGTAGATGGCTTCCAGGATGGCATGTTGTCGAAGATGACAACGACTTCAGGTGGAGGAGGATGTAAGGACCTGCAATCCTCGACACACGTTCCTAGCTTGAAGTGCGACCTGAACGAGCTCAGACTTAGCATGCGAAGGTGTTATACGCGCACATGAAGGAGAGCGAGGTGTTTATATGTGTGGGAGCATGGTTTATTGCCTACGAGGCCGACCCATACTTGGAAGCAAAGCTGACAAGTGTTTGCACTGGAGTAGGGGTGCATTAAGGCATGGAGAACGAGTCAGTCGGGTAGACGAACTCACCCTGCCACTCTTATAAGTAGAATATGCGTGAAGGTTCATTTGTCATCGCAAGTCCAACCTTCAATCTTAAGGAAGAACAAGGCGCAGTTCAAAGTGTACGAGGTGCAGGTTGGCATAGCCAGATGTGCCCAAGTCTTGGGCGAGGCTGCACAGAGTAAATGCATGGGGTATCGGGTGAACAAAGGCGTCGAGCAGGGCTGCACGACAGGTGCGCCCGCCGACGAGCTGCGCGTGTGGGTGACCAGTGAGGGCATCCGAGTAGGCATGCATGACAGGCGGCCAGGTGAGGGCGTCCGTGCAAGCGTGCACAACGGGAGGCCCAAGTAGGGCGTCCGCTAAACGAAAAAACCGAAGTGTTGAACGGGTGACCCGATAGGGTGTGCTGTGCATGGAGGTGAGTTGGCCAACACGGTGAGGGAGTGCAGATGGACGACCGGGTGAGGGTGCACCGTGCACGATGAAAGGGTGGAAACGGTGAAGTGTTGAGATTGTGAATGGAGATGTGACTCGTGCGGAGGCACCCGTGTGTGGCGACTTGGTTACAATGAGGCACACCCAAGTTGCGCAAACAACATGATCGTGCGACCAAGTGAACGAAGGGTTGGTGAGTCATGCGGCGACTGTGCGGATCTGCTGACGAGCTGGGAACCGAGTTTACCGAAGTTGAAAATTGGCTAAGTGTAAATTTGGGGTTTCCCAAGATTTAACTTGTACTTTGTAAAAGTGAAGATTGTATAATATATTGATTCGAGCAGACTCATATTGCAAGGAGTTACCCCTCCCTTTATACTGTTATGAATTTCTCTTGTATAATGCTATTTATGTGAGTGTTATGGGCTTTCACTTGTATAAAGGAAACATAATAATACTTGGTAATAGCAATAAAACTAAGTATGGAATGTTAGGCATAGTCTACAATCGTAAGTATTGGTGAAAAGAAAACAGTTGTTAGTGCTGGACCTCGCTATAAGTGGTTGAAAGACTGCTGCAGGTGTAGGGGCGTGACACCAACGATCGTAGAAGCGAGTGAAGGGTGCACGAAGGCACCCACCCGCCAGGTGAAATGAAGTATTAGCAGGTGAACAACATGACATGAAGTTCGGTTGAGGAGTGCAGTTGGCGGTCCATGTGAGGGCGCCCCTGCCCAACTCAGGCAAGGAACTTGGTTGGCACACGAAGGTGTTGTCTTTGTAAATTTGGGTAAGTATGAAAATTGGTGTTTCCCAAGTATACTTGTAAACATTGTAAAGTTGTATAATATATTGAACTTAGGCAGACTCATTGTTCAGGGAGTTGCCCCTCCCTTTATACTGTGCAATTGTGTTATTTATGTATAATTGCTGAGATAATGAATGTGTATGGGTGTTCATTAGTATAAAGGAACAATAATAATACTTGATTGAGAAAAATAAACTAAGTAGACAAGTGGTTAGGCATACTCCATGAACATAAGTATTGGTGAAAAGAAAGTGGTCGGTGGTGCCGCACCTCGCCAAGTGCAGTTGAAAGACTACCGCAAGCCTTGGGGCATGACATCTCCCAACCTTTGCCCAAATTGCAATCCTTCATCGTGGGCTTGTTGAACAAACACCCAGGTCGTCCACTATAAGTGTATAACCGCTCTAACACTTCGCATGTGCATTCCAAGTGTCTCGCTCCGTTATGTTTCCAACTCGTTCGCTGTAAGCATGTCACATTTCAGACCGACAGTTATGGCTCGGACTGCAAGTCCTTACAATGGAAGTTGAAGCACAACATATGATATCATCGTACATACTCTTTTTCTTGATTAATATAAAATAATTCAATTTCTTGGAGTTACCTCAGCTGACATGACAAAAAGCATGGATCTTTTATGGAAATTTATTTGGTCACTATGATCCAAAATCAAAATTGCTTTCAAAGCTTGTTCTTGGTTTTTGGTTGCGATTGTAAATGGGAATTCTTTTACCAATCGTTCTTAAAGAATGATGGCTACATGTAAGACGTATTGGTGATGTCAATGAAAACAACTTTTTATTGCATCAAATTCACCTAGCTTTAATTAGAATATTGTCAATAATTATCTTTCATGGTCTCTCGCCTAAAAGACAACATAACGGGGATCTGATAGACACCTTGTTATAATCGTAGTAGAAAACTACCAACGATATTGCATTAAAATATAATTGGTTACAAATTTAGTCTTTTAAATGGTCTACTACTGTATTTTCTTGACGCTTTACTAAAACTCTACTACTCACTTCTCATTAAAACAAGGAATACATGTCACTATTTCATAATTTAGATAAAATATATAAGGAACAATCTCATCCACGAAATTAAATTCATCATCTCTTTATGCTTTAAGGTATAGCAACAACGAGATACAAAGCTCAAAAATTAACCAGAAATAAGTGCTTTAACAAATGCCCTGTCAAGTCGATACCAAACACAATGCAATTCTTTAAAAATGATGATGAAAAAGACCATGATCCCACTCTGTCAAGACACATGTATGAACACAAAGGATTAAAGAGATATACACCAATATGCATACATACATTGTTGTTGAATAATGAAGTACCCAAAGATTTCCTAAGTAAATATGACATTCTTGAATTCCAAGTATAGTAAATATACTCACACAAAATATATATATAGTTTCCCTGCAATCTTTGGATTGTTTTTCTTTGCATTATACGAAATATCATATGACCCCAATGTGAACATCACACGAACGACGGGAGAGTTATCCTTCTTGATTCACATATGGTTTATAGTACATGCATATGTATTCTATATATCCTCATTTTTCTACATATTGGAGATCACGTTCAGCTTTATACTATCAATTAGAGTGTACGACAATGATACTTAAGCCTATGCTATCTTTTATAGAGTGTTTGACCATGGTAATAAAGAATATGCTAAGTTTTTCTCCAACAATATCAAAAAAAAAAAAATTGTTGCCCTATTTCACGATTGAAAAACGTAGCTATTAAGTTATTAAGTTGCAATAGTCATTCAACAATAAACTTTTGTAATCCTACACTTTAACAATTGAAAACCATAGCTCTTAAGTTGCAATAGGCATTCCCCTACCAACACTTTATCTTTATTCCGAGAGTAGGAATATTAAGTTGCTAATATTCACACTAGAAAAACAGAAAAATAAGTTTATAGCATAAAATTTCCATAAATATTTTATTTACTATATGCGTTGATCTTTAACTTTAGAATCATATAGAGTTCTATGTGTTAATTTTTTTTCATAATGACTGAAACTATGAAGTTATATACACAACTATAGTTGAGAATGCTTTGTCGTACTATTCAATAAACTCGAGAACAATTTAAATATAAGGTAGAAATATAGTAACATAAATCCAAATCGAAGTGGGAAAACTAATTTTGAACGGTTGCTCGATTTTGAAAATAATTGTTTCACATTTAATTGGGTGATTCTCAGAATCGGCACTCGGCCCGCGGTGGTGCAGCCCTAGGTTGAGGGTCGCTTTTTGTGTTTTTTTGTTATTTCCATTTTTTATCTCAATTGATTTTTTTTGTTTATTTGTTTTTAAATTTTTCTTTTTAAATAATTATTAACCAATCACATTTGTTTGTTAATTTTTTTTTTTCATCTAGCAATTAATTTTTTTAGATTATGAGCTGTCACCAAGTTAGTTTGTATATATGTATATATTAACATTATAAAAAGTAAAAATAGAAAAATTGTAATATCTTTTTTTTTATATTTTGAAAATCTTTTTTCCACTTTCTCGACATTTGCAATAGAGCATAATGAAATAATAATTTTTTTTCTCTAAATTCTATGTCACCGCTGAAATTTGTGCAACTATATTTTCCCTTTCATTAATATAATTATTTTTCAATTATTTGTGTAACTGAGGAATAAATCACAAAACAATCCTACTTGCTACTAGGTTAATTGATTATCCTAAAGCCTCGAGTTTTAGGTTGAGATTAAAATATTTGAAACATAAAAGGAAGAACACAGAATTCACATCATGAGTTTTACAGAAAGGAAAAGCCATCTCATCTTTTTCACGTCCATTGTCTATTTCGACTTGCCTTGTGCTCTGGAAAATATATGGTCATATGATAGACTACATTAACTTCCAATTCTACACCTACTTTGCTAGAACCATGATTTTGCAATTCGTGAAGTGTTATAATACATAGGGGGCTCTATATAATGGAGAGAAAAAAAGTATTGGCTAGTTTACTACATCGAGAGGAGGTGGAGGTCTTTCACCTGATAATGCCTTCCTTACAACGAATGGTGTAAAGACCTGCGGTCCTTAGCATGCCCACCCGTTGTGGGACCAAGTTCGATGATGAATGAGTGATGGTGAAAAGGCAAAGTGCGAAGTCCTACGATCGAAGTGCGCATGGAGGCATAGTTAAAATGCACATGAGAAGTGGAGGGCGAGCATACTTATACGGTGGATAGCATGGGCATTCACTTATCAAGCCGAGGGTGGAAGATAGTTGCATTTTGGGTGTTGGCAATGGGCAGACCAAACGATAAAAGAAAATGAAGGGTTTCGGTGGAAATATAACGCAAGTCGGCTGCTGAGATGGCTCACCATGCGTGCAACATATATATTGGTGCGATAGAGACTCATTTGGACATCAACGAAATTGCTCAAGGCACTCAAGCAAGAAGGAGAAGTGCGCAATTCGAAGGTGTACTCGCAGCAAGGAAAGCTGAGGCGCAATTCTATGCACCCAGCCTTCGGCAAGGCCGCATAAAGGAGAACACACACAGTCTTAAGTCATCGGTGAGAGCACGGGTAGAAGCGAGCGACGGGTGCAGGCGCCAAAACACGGGTGAAGGCGCCGGGTGCCGGTTGGCATCGGTTCTTGGGAGGCTCGGGCGAGCACCCGCCGTCGTGGAAAACATAACGCGGTGGAGTTTGGTGAGACCGTCGTGCGAAGGTTCGATTTTGAAGTTTGGTTGGCAACTCGTGTGAGGGCACGCTCGCCCGACTTAGGCAAAGGATCTTGGTTATCACACGGATGTGTGATGAAGTTGTAATTTTGGCTAAGTATGAAACTTGGTGTTTCCAAGTATACTTGTGAAGCTTTGTAATATTGAAAGATTGTATAATATATTATTCAGGCAGACCCATTGTTGAGGGAGTTGCCCCTCCCTTTATACCGAGAAATTGTGTTCTCTTGTATAATTGCTGATGATAATGAATGTGTATGGGTGTTCATTGGTATAAAGTATTATTAATAATTACTTGGTTGAGAAACACAAACTATGTAGACATATGGTTAGGTGTAGTCCATGAACATAAGTATTGGTGAAAAGAAAGTGTTCAGTGGTGCCGCACTTTGCTAAGAGAAATTGAAAGACTACCGCTGGCCTGGGGGTGTGAAAAATGGGATGTTGAAGTAGAGTGGGAAATCAAAGTGTGGGAAATTGGAGGGAATCTTCCTGTGGTGTGTAGACTAGTTGAAGGTTAGTAATAGTTTCAAATATGAAACTCATTGTAAACGTCTCTTCATATCACAAGGCCGAAGCCACGGTAGTCTTTAACTGCTCTTGGCGAGGTGCGGCACCACCGAACATTTTCTTTTCACCGATACTTATGTTCGTGGACTACGCCTAACCACTTACTGTACTTAGTTTGTGTTTCGCAACCAAGTAATTATTAATGTTTCCTTTATATCAATGAAGGCCCATACACATTCATTATCATCAAAAATTATACAAGAGAACACAACTGCATAATATAAAGGGAGGGGCAACTCCCTGAACAATGAGTCTACCCGAATAATATATTATACAGTCTTTCAATATTACAAAGCTTTTCAAGTATACTTGGAAACACCAAGTTTCATACTTAGCCAATTTTACAACTTCATCACACCTCCGTGTGATAACCAAGATCCTTTGCCCAAGTCGGGCGAGCATGCCCTCACGCGAGCTACCTTCCGCACTTCACAATTGAACCTTGTTCTTCTCAGATGACGGTGAGTGACCTCACCCGAGTCAGTCGTGCACACCTTCACACAACCGGCGGGTGACCTCACCAAAGAATGCCTTTGAACGATGGGCGAGCGCACCCTCACATGAGTCGCCAACCATGCCCAACAACCGGTGCCTTCATCTGAGTTCTACCGCACCGTTTACTCCTGCATGAAGGATGGATGCCTACAGCCGCATCCTCACCCAAGACTAAGACAACGCGTTACCTCTGTGCAGCTTTGCCCAAGAGCAGGCACATTACCTTACTGCGCCTTCCCTTATTGTTGTGGCTACACCTTGAATCTGCACACTTCTCCTTGAGTTGATGACCGAAAGTTTGATGCCAAATGAGCCTTGCCTTCGTTGTTTTTATATGAGTGGAAGGGTAAGTTGGCTGTCCAAGATGACTTGTCCATTATGTAATGAAATGCCCCTACGCATCGCAAATCATTCCTTCATGTCTGTCAACCTTTGCTAAGTTCGTAGGTCAGCCCGTGGGTTGAGCCCACGCTCCCCATGCTATAAAACATGTCGCTCACCTCCTTCTCATGCGTATTATAACATGTTATCCACGCATTTTAAATTAGAGCTCTCATTTCTTCGTCCAACTGCTTGTTCACAAAGTCGAGTTGTTGCACTTCATGCCAGTGGGCATGCCAAGGACCGCAAGTCCTTACATCCTCCTCCACCTAAAATCGTTGTCATCCACGATAACATATCATCCTGGTAGCCATCAACAACTTTCTCATCCTCGGTTCATGATTTCAACTCCTCCAGATACTGCAAACATCCCTACAACATATGTAGAACTCCCATCTCCATCATGTGTCGTCCCATCCTGTGAACTATCCTCCTTTCCTACCTGATGTCAGCATCTCTCCGTGCACTTTTGGACCCCATGTTTGAACTAGTTGGGTAGCTAATCCAACTGTGATGCTCAAGCCATGAGAGTGAACATCCTTATGCCTTCACCAGTCTATCTCAGATTCTGCCACATCCTAGACTCACCATGAATCTCATCCATGCTTAGGTCCATGGAAACTCCATCCCATCTGCAACATGTCATGATGCTTGATGCCAAGCCATCCCTGCACCATCTTCCATACCTGCTCAACCTATTTTAAGGACTCACTGCCATGAGTAGCTAACAATGAGCCCCATCTTCTATATCATCTAAGAAGATGTGGAGGGAGTAGAGCTTGAAGGCTCACCCTCACTAATCATCTCAATCCATGTGTCAGGATTCTCTATCTCCATCCTCTATAGATAAGTGACCCAATCCTCCTCTCAGACATTCAGCCTCACATATACCTCATCATCGTCATCATCATCATCCTCAACCACTTCTAGCCTTCTTAACAAATCCAAGATACTATCAAAAAGTGTCCTGATGACCAATGACTACTTGGTAAGCTTTGTCTCAACCATAGACAACCGCTTACTCATGTCTTCCATTCGCTTCTCATTCTCCATTTGCATCACTACCAACTTACATTCATACTTTGTCACTCCAATGGTTTGAACACCAATGGGTACATCTTCCCTTCCATCGTAAATGTATAGCTTCTTCAAATGTGGAACAATCATAGCATCAAATTGTTTCAAGAATTCCATTCCCAGCAGAGCTTCATAGTCATCAATCCGCACTATAGTCAAGTCGACTTTCCTAGTCCACTCACTTATTGTTGTGTCCACCTTTTTAGCTACACCAAGAACACAATCAGGAGGAGGATTCACTGTCTTCATTTGTGCCTTCACCAGTACAAATTTCAGCCCAATCCTTCTCGTAGTATCTTCACTCATGAAGTTGTGAGTAGCCCCACTATCCACCATAGTGAGTATATCAGCACTCCCAACCTTCATCCGAACATACTCCAAACTGTTCCTCTCAGGACCCCTCCGAGAGACCACCTCTGTAGCAGCAGTAGCACCAAGTATCTGCATCATCCCCACATAAGCTTCTTCATTCTTCGCATTAGAATGTGCAATCACAGCCACTTTCGGTCTAGAAGGACAATTCTTCACCGGATGTGGTTCAGCACATATCCAACACTTCAAGTCTTTCTTCGTCTTTGACTTATCATCCAATTTCCAAGAATCATCCTTCTTATTCTCTTTTGATGTGACCTAGCCCACACAAGCTTTCACTTTACACTTAAGTTTGGCTTTACACTTGGTTTCGGCTTTTGTGACATGGAAGATTTGGTTTGTTATGTCGACGGTTGTATGTGGTGTGGAAATTGATATTTTTCGTTGGTAAATGGAATGTGTTAATGCGACATTTATTGCCCAACTACCAACCCCAGCCTTGATTCCTTCGTTCACTCTTTGCCAAAATGCTTTGGCAGTTTGGTCATTCGCGATTCTTCCTCGAGGTTGTGCGGTCTGGTGAGGGTTTCGGAGCTACCATGTATGGCTCCTCCTCAAGCGCATGTGGTGGTCTCCATTCCTGTCCCGGTTATGGTAGCAAATGCCTGCTGGTTTCCTGAGCTTGACAATGTGGTTGTTTGTCGTTTACTTCTATGGCGTGAATCTGTCGGGGTTCTAGGAATGTATGTGCGCGGGCTCTTTTTCAGATGTAAGTCTTTTGGTTCTATTGAGTCACTAATCTCTTGAACGTGGTCTCCTGTCTGTGTTTTTCCTTGAACTGTTGTTCTCATTTCCCCTGGCCACTATTCGATTTACGATTTGGTTGGTGATTGTGAACGCAGCTAACAGGATAAACAACTTCGACAATGACACATAGGTAATTACTATTCTCCCTGATTTAATCTTTCATTCATCTGGTGTGGAGTCTAGCCATGGAATGCCCCTTCTGTCACAGGCTTTGTTGACTTATCAGCGACTTTGTTCTACAACGCCTCGGTCTATTTTGCTCAGGTATGTTGGGACTTCCCCTCATCCTCTGTTCAACTTTTTACTTCTGGTTTTGCTATAGATATGACTAACAGGACTTTGATTGGTTGTGCAGGTCTATGGTTCAACCTGGGCACATGGACACTTCTACAGTTTGGCTTTCAAATTCAACAAACCCTTATCTGGTAGGCTATAATGCTTGAGTCCCGTCAGTTTATAGTTAGGGGTTTGGTTGGGTTTCTTGAAACGTCTGTCGTTTGCTATCTCGTACTCATGTTTTGCTCTAAACGCTGTCAGTGGAATATAATTTGGTCTGGCTTCGACTTCTGGTTGAACTTACTGTTATGTTTTGAAAAAAAGACCCAAACCCTGTGATGGAACCCTAACCTAGGGTTTTTCCTTCCTGGATGCTGATATCCATCTTTCGCTTATAACAACTATATTGTAAATATGTTTTGAATAACAATAACTATGGTTGTTGTTCTGTGTATGTTTGTTTTAGTTGTGAAAACGTGGAAAGGTTATGAGATTACCCATGTCGGATTTTATCTCCTTCGATACTATGTTCCACTGTAATTTGTTAGAGGACTCGTTGTGATTGGCTATTCTCTTTTCGCTCTCCAGTTTGCATGCTCTTGCTCTGTCGTATTATACGAATGCATTCGTGAATTTCAGTTTGTTGGAAGTGGCTAAAAATGCAACCTGCAGTGGTCGATAGTGGTATGTTGGAACTATTATAAGTTACATAATAGATGCAAAGAATATAACATTACATTACAGGAATAGATAAATGAACCAGATGGACTGTTTCTGCAAATAAGATCTGTTTTCCCTTCTTTATTTCTCTTTGTTCTCGAGTTGATGAACCCTGCTTTGTTCTTCCAATTCTGCTCTTATACATTTAGATTACAGTTATTTAAAACTGTCATGGGTTTGAGTTGAATAGTCATGTTATGGTTGATAACCACAGTGCGGTTGACATTACAAGATTTTGATTTAGACAATTTTGTGTTTTTTACTTCTAAGTTGACAAATTAATTCTTAACTACTGTTCTATTATTGTTTGGACCATGACAACCCTAATTGTCCATCTAACCTTGACTTAATCATAACAAATTTTAAAAACAAAACAAATTAAAATCCTATCTCATGACTCTTAAACTAAAATAAAAAAAACAATCTAGATAATCAACAACCTTCCAACCTAGCAGAGACGAAACCTGGTCATGGTGAGCTAGATGCTCTTGCATCAGGATCCTGGGGCATAAAAAAATCATGGCTCCGGCCCATGAGCTTCTCGACTGAAGTTCCTATCTATTCAATTTGCCTGTCATGAAGCCATGAATTGTCCTCAATAGGATGGTTCTTCCACTTGACCAGGTACTACATATATTCCTTCCACCGAGTTCGTTTAACCACCTGAGTGTCAAGAATACTTTCGATCTTGGGAGGTTGAACGTAAGGCATCTGTCTCTTCCAAGATTCTCTGTCTTCCTGGGTACTCCGTGTGGGTCATGTGGTTTCATCTTCTTCCTTCTCCACTACACCAGCTTTGTAAGGGAACAGGTCTGCTACGTTAGAGATAGGTGAAATGCCTATTCAGGGTGGCAACTCTCTCTCGTAGGCATTCACTGAAAACTTCCGAAGGAATTTGCAGGGTCCTATCTTTTTATACTTCAGTTTATTGTACGTACCTTTAGGGAAGCATTCCTTGCGTAAATGCATGACAACTTCGTCGCCCATGTCAAACTGTACTTCCCTTCTCTTTAAATCTGCATGCTGTTTGTACTTTAAGCTGCTATCCTGTAATTTCATTTTCACTTATTCATGCAATTGTTTCATCGCGTTAGCGAAATATTCTCTGTCTACACTTCGCCTTTCTTGTAGTCCAAGGTCCCGCAGTTCATGCACTCCACGAGGAAGCATGCCATATAAGATCTGGAATGGACTGAAACCTGTGCTATGGTTAGGCAAGCTGTTGTAAGTGAACTCTGCCTGTGATAGCACTCAATCCCACATCCATGAATTCTCCTCGACTAGGCTTCGTAACGGGTTTCCCAAGCTCCTGTTTACGACTTTTGTTTGCCTGTCGGTTTGCGGGTGATATGCAGAACTGTAGCTTAGTTGAGTGTCCACTTTTTTCCATAAGGTACACCAAAAGTGTCCCGTGAACTTCACATCCCTGTCCGATAGGATAGATTTAGGCAATCCATGCAACCTGACAATTTCATTGAAAAACGAGTGGGCCACGTGGGTGGAATCACTGGTTTTCTGCACGGAATAAAATGCGCCATTTTTTAGAATCTGTCCACCACTACCATTACCAAGTCGTATCCTCGCTGCATCTTCGGTAGACCTAAGACGAAGTCCAAACTGACTGAGTCCCATGGTCGGCCTGGAAAAGGTAACGGTGTGTATAGTCTGTGTTTTGACTGTGACCCTTTGCGAACTAGCACACTTTCCATCTGGCCACAAACCGTTGTACATCTCTCTGCATCTTCAGCCAAAAGTAGAAATGACTAAGCTACTCGAGGGTCTTATCCATGCCTAAATGTCCGGCCAAACCTCCACTATGCTTCTCGCGAATAATATTTTCTCTCATCGAGCAGTCAGGTATGCACAACTGTCCTCCCTTAAACAACAACTTCTCCTGTAGATTGTAGTCCAACCAAGGACTCTTATCTCTCACTAAAGGGTTCTGGCACGCCTCATAGGGTTCTTTAAAATCTGTATCCGTCTGGGATAGGTCTTGTAAGTGCTCAAAACCCAACACTTGTACAGTGCTTTCCTGCAGAAGTAAAGCTTTCCTACTTAGTGCGTCCATTACCTTGTTTGCTTGGCCGCTAATATGCTTCAATACAAAGTTGAAACTTTGCAAATACTCCACCCATTTGGCGTGTTTGTGGTTCAGCTTGTGCTGCTGCATTACATATTGTAGTGCAAAGTTATCTGAAAACAGCACAAACTCATTTCCTAACAGATAATGGCTCCAGTGCTTTAATGCCTGTATGATCGCATAAAACTCCTTATCATACAATGAGTATTTAAAATGCTACAGGCTTATCATCCTGACTGAGAACAGCTCCAATTGCGGTCCCTCTGGCATCACAGCGAACCTAAAACAACTTCTTGAAATCTGGTAGTCTCAGGATCGACCTCTTAGTAATCTTCCTCTTCAACAACTGGAAACTTCTCTCCACTACTTCTGTCCACCGAAAAGGCTGGCTGGCCTTTTTGATGGTATCTAGCATGGGCACACAAATTTCATTGAAATTCTTGATGAATTTCCAGTAAAAACTTGCTAATCCGTGAAAGCTACGTACCTCAAATAAATTTTTGAGAGATGGCCAATTTACTATCACTGCCAGCTTCTCCAAATCCATCTTCAGTTCATTCTCTGCTATTACAAACCCCAAATAAATCAATTCCTTCTGCAGAAAAGTACATTTCTTCAAATTTATTAGCAATTTATTATGTTGTAATTTCTCCGACACCTTACGCACATGTTGAAGGTGTTCTTCTCTTGTTCTACTGAAAATAAGGATGTCATCCAAGTAAACTATCACGAACTTCCCAATATACTCCTTCAGCATCTCATTCATTAACCTCATGAACGTACTAGGCACATTGCTCAGCCCAAATGGCATGACCAGCCATTTGTACAGCCCCTCATTCGTCTTAAAGGATGTCTTCCATTCGTCTCCCTCTCGTATCTGAATCTGATGGTACCCACTTTTCATGTCTATCTTCGAGAAATAAGCTGCCCCACTTAAACAATCCATCATATCATCCATCCGTGGAAGTGGGAACCTATACCGAATGGTGATTTTATTGATGACCCTTGAGTCAGTGCACATCCACCATTCTCCTCCCTTTTTGGGAGAGAGGACCATTGGAACAACACAAGGGCTCAAACTCTCCCTTATCAATCCCTTGTCCAACAACTCTTGCACTTGCTTCCTAATTTCTTTATTGTCCTTGGGGCTCATTCGATATGTTGCTTTTTTTGGCAAACTGGCTCCGGGCATGAAGTCAATGTGATGACTTATGCTCTGTTTGGGGGGTAACTTGTCTGGCAAGTCATCTACAACTATGTCTGTAAACTCCTCCAACATTTGCTAGATCTCTGTAGGAAAATCTGATATTTCCATATGCAACAAGATTGTCCTTGCTTTCCTTACTACGGCATAACCTACCTCACTATCCTCCACCTGTTTTAAAAACTTTTTTTGCTAACCAACAATGTTCTTGGTTCACTAGGATCTGCTGCCCCTTCTTCTTGGATGGGTACAAGCGTATGCTTGATTCCATCCTTCATAAATTTATAACAGTTCGTCAATCCATCATGTACCACTTTTCTATCGTACTGGCAAGGCCTACCCAGCAGTATGTGACATACATCCATCGGCATGATGTCACAAACAACTTTGTCCTTGTATCTACCTATCTGAAACTCGACCTCGCTCTGTTCATCCACCAACAACTGATGGCCTTTTTGCAGCCATGAAACTCTGTAAGGGTTAGGATGCTTCGAGCTTTTCAACTCCAATTTTTCCACCATCTCTGTGGACACTAAATTATCAGTACTACCGCTGTCAATAATTAACTTACAACACTTACTTCATGACTTACAAATTGTCCTGAACAAAGCCTTCCGCTGCGTCTATTCAGTGACTTCCTTGATGGTATTAATAGCACCTTGTGCAACACCAAAGCTTCTCCCGTCTCTAGATAATTCTCTACTTCTTGAGGAGGTGCTGCTGCTTCCTCTCGTTGCGCCAAATATGCACCCAGCTATCCAGATGGATCTGCTTCTGGACATTCAAATGAGCAGTGCCCCCATTTATGAAACCTATAACACTCATAACTAGCCCCTCTACCTCGGCCATTTCCCTTGCCTCACTGGGATGACCTTCCACCTCTTGCGTTGTCAACTCTATCTACTGATCCAGAAGCTTTAGAACTGTTGGCTTCCTCATTGCTGTTAGCAGCTCGGTCCCTGCCATAGGACTCACCTTTCCCTCTGCTGGCCCCTTGTCCTCTCCAGGAATTTTGCCTTCTGGTAATTCTCCTCAGCCTTTATCACACTCTGATACGCTTCCTCTGTGTTGTTCACAGATAAAATACTAATTTCATCCAAAATATCTAACCACAACCCATTAACATACCTGGTTGTTCTTTCTGTTTTATCCTTTGTATATCTGGCCCACAAATTCACTTGATAGAACTCCTCCATGCATTCCTTTACCATCAATCATTTCTGTCTCAGATTCTGCAACTGTTAGTGCAATGCAATCTGATAGTCCCTCCGCAGAAATCTGCCCTTTAACTTAGCCACCATCCTTGACTAGGTTTTAATCGGTGCCTTGTGCAATCTTTTCCTCTCGTTCTGAACACTGTCCCAGCATAGGGCTACGTGTCCCTTCAATTTTGTCACAAAGAAATTAACTGTGCGGTCTTCACTGACTTCCTCGCACTCAAAATACTTATCCATCTCGCTAATCCAATCCAATATGACTTCGATAGACAGGCTTCTATCATACGTTGGGAGTTCTGACTTGGGTTTACTACTTGCTACTAAAACAGATCTCAGTAATCTTACTTCTGTGGATTCACCTTCTAGTCCATCTGCTGCTACTTCAACTTCCTCTTCACTGGCATCGCCTATTTCTGGATCTCTTCATCTACCTACCTCTATTGCCTCCAAACAGGTAGCGAGAATTCTGATCTCCTCTCTCAATCCTTCCTCTGCCAATCTTCTAGCACCTCTGCCACAACCTTGTCTTCCTCTCTCCATTCCTCCTAGTAACATGAAAAACAAGAAACTGCTCTGATACCACTCTAATGTGACCCAGCCCACACGGGCCCGCACTTTACACTGAAGTTTGGCTTTACACTTGGTCTTGGGTTTTGTGACATGGCGGATTTTGTTTGTTGTGTCAACGGTTGTATGTGGTGTGGCAATTGATATTTTTCGTTGGTAAATGGAAAGTGTTAATGCGACATTTATTGCCCAGCTACCAGCCTGGGGCTTGATTCCTCCATTCACTCTTTGCCAAAATGCTTTGGCAATCTGGTCATTCGCTATTCTTCCTCATGGCTGTGCGGTCTAGTGAGGGTTTGGGAGCTACCCTATATGGCTCCTCCACAAGCACATATGGTGGTCTGTGTTTCTGTCTCGGTTATGGTTGCAAATGCCTGCTGGTTTCCTAAGCTTGACAATGTGGTTGTTTGTGGTTTACTTCTGTGGCGTGAATCTGTCGGGGTTCTAGGAATGTATGCGCGTGGGCTCTTTTTCGGATGTAAGTCTTTTGGTTATGTTCAGTCACTAATCTCTTGGTATCCCATTTATGTTTTTCCTTGTACTATTGTTCTCATTTCCTCTCGCCACTGTTCGATTTATGAATTGATTGGTGATTGTGAACGAAGCTACCAAGATAAAAAACTTCGGGAATGGTGCACAAGTAATTACTATTCTCCCTGATTTAATCTTCCCCTCGTCTGGTGTGGAGTCTAACCATGGAACACCCCTTCTGTCATAGGCTTTGTCGACTTATCAGCAACTTTGTTCTACAACCCCTCGGTCCGTTTTGCTCAGGTATGTTTGGACTTCCCCTCGTCCTCTGTTCAACATTTTACTTCTGGTTTTGCTGTAGATATGGCTAACAAAACTTTGTTTGGTCGTGCAGGTCTGTGGTCTGACCCGGGTGCATGGAATCTTCTACAATTTGGCTTTCCAATGCAACAAACCCTTGTCTGGTAGGCTTTGATGCTTGACTCCCGTCAGTTTGTAGTTAGGGGTTTGGTTGCGTTTCTTGAAGGGTTTGTTGTTGTTGTCTGGTAGTCACATTTTGCTCGAAACGCTGTCAGTGGAATGTAATTTGCTCTGGCTTTAACTTTTGGTTGAACTTACTATTATTTTTTGATAAAAAAGAACCGAACCCTGTGATGGAACCCTAACCTAGGGTTTGTCCTTCATGGACGCTGATACCTATCTTTCACTTATAACGGTTGTATTGTAAATATGTTTTGAATAACAATAACTATGGCTACTATTCTATGTATCTTTGTTTTAGTCGTGAAAACTTGGAAAGGTTATTGGATTACCTGTGTTGGATTTTATCTCCTTCGATACTCTGTTCCACTGTAATTTGTTAGAGGACTTGTTGTGATTGGCTATTCTCTTTTCGCTCTCCAGTTTGCATGCTCTTGCTCTGCCATATTATGCGAATGCATTCGTGAATTTCTGTTTGTTGGAGGTGGTTGAAAATACGACTTGCAATGGTCGATAATGTTATGCTGGAACTATTATAAGTTACAAAATATATGAAAAGAATATAACATTACATTACAGGAATAGATAAATGAACCACATGGACTGTTTCTGCAAATAAGATCTGTTTTCCCTTCCTTATTTCTCTTTGTTCTCGAGTTGATGAACCCTGCTTTGTTCTTACAATTCTGCTCTGATACATTTAGATTACAGTTAATCAAAACTATCATGTGTTTTAGTTGAACAATGATGTTATGGTTGATAAGCACAGTTCGGTTGACATTCCTAGATTTTGATTTAGACAGTTTTGTTTTTTTTCTTCTTTTTGACAAATTAATTCTTAACTACTATTCTATTATTGTTTGGACCATGACAACCCTAACTGTCCATCTAAACTTGACTTAATGATAACAACTTTTAAAAACAAAACTAATTAAAATCCTATCTCATGACTCCTAAACTAAAATAAGAAAAAACAATCCAGATAATAAACAACCTTCCAACCTGGCAGAGATGTCATGGTGAGCTAGATGCTCCCGCATCATCTTTCGACTTATCGAACTTCTTCTTCCTATCATAAAAAATCTCATCATAATGCTCCACCAACCTGTCCACAGTAGCAAAAGCTTCCTCAAGTGTCTTAATCTTCTGCCTCTTCACTTCATTGCGTGCTTAAGGCTTCAATCCAATGATGAAGTTGAACACCTTGTCCCTCTACGCCATGTCAGGAAGTTCCAGAACTGCACTTGTAAACTCTCGCTGATATGTCTGTAGGTTCCCTGTCTACTTTATGAACTCAATCTTCATCCTTGCTTCCCACGTTTCATCTTGAGGATTGAAATGGGTCTGTAAAGCTTTCTTCATCTCATCCCACGAAGTAATGTCACCAGCACTACCATTGGCAATCTGATCCATTCTCCTTCGCCGCCACATCTTAGCATTCTTCGTCAAGCAATGAGGAGCTACCTTCACCTTTGTCTCATCATTAGATAGACCCAATCATTGCAAGTATCGATCCATGTCCCATAGAAAGTTACCAATAGTTTTCACACTCGTTGTACCATCATAAGATTCTGGTTCCTTGACTTTCACATGAGGCACTCCTCCACTTGATTTATGCCTCACGGCCTTCTTTAACACTGCGATCTCATCTCTGGCTTCATCAAGAGATTTCTGCAATTTTACGATCTTTGCCAGACCATGATCTCTTGCCTGTTCAATCTCCTTGACCTTCACTTCAAGTTGTGTACGCATAAGATCAGTGTACTCATGTTGAGTCCAGATTTCATCGAGCTATTCCCTCATCTTTGAATTGGCCTCTTGATTTTTCATGACCAAGTCCATCTTCTTAGTCTAGTAAGCCTCTAAGTCCTCCATCCTTTCCAACATTTTTTCAATGAATGCCATAGTAGCATCCTTCACACCATGACTAGATCCAACCTGAGATTCACCTACCATTGCTAATAGTTTCCTTCTTCTTTGCGATCTAGTTTCAACCATCTAAAAGCTTCACCAAGTTGCCTGCAACCATGAAACAACCCTTGTTCCACTTGTATGTGAAACAACTTCCTTCACCTACAAGTACGTGCTTCACTGTCACCAGCTTCCAAGTGTATATCACCTGCACTTCGTCACGAGAAACCTTGCTCTGACACCACCTGTCACAACGCTGAAGCCACGGTATTCTTTCAACCACTCTTGGCAAGGTGCGGCACCACCGAACACTTTCTTTTCACTAATACTTATGTCTGTGGACTACACCTAATCATTTATCCTACTTAGCTTATGTTTCGCAACCATGTAATTATTAATGTTTCCTTTATACCAATGAACACCCATACACATTCATTATCATAAAAAATTATACAAAAGAACAAAATTGCACAGTATAAAGAGAGGGGCAACTCTCTGAACAATGAGTTTTCCCGAATAATATATTATATAGTCTTTCAATATTATAAATCTTTACAACTATACTTGAAAACACCAAGTTTCATACTTAGCCAATTTTACAACTTCATCACACTTTTGTGTGATAACCAAGACCCTTTTCCCAAGTCGGGCGGGGGCAGCCTCACACGAGCTACCTTCCACACTTCACAACCGAACCTTGTTCTTCTTACATGACAAGTCGATGACCTCACCTAAGTCACCCGTGCACGCCTTCGCACAACCGGCAAGTGACCTCACCCAAGAACGCCTTTGAACGATGGGCGGGCACTCCCTCACACGAGTAGCCACCCACACCCAACAACCGGCGCCTTCAACCAAGTTCTATCGCACCATTTACTCTTGCACGAAGGATGGACGGCTTCACCCACTCCCTCACCCAAGACTAAGACAATGCATTATCTCCGTACGGCCTTCGCCTAAGAGCGGGCGCATTACCTCACTGCATCTTCCGTTATTGTTGCGGCTACACCTTGAATGTATGCACTTCTCCTTGAGTTGATGATGAAAAGTTCGATGCCAAATGAGCCTTGCCTCTGTTGTTTTTATATGAGTGGAAGGGCGCGTTGCCTGCCCAAGCCGACTCGTCCATTGTGTAATGAAACGCCTCGTCCATTGTGTAATGAAACGCCCCTACGCATGGCAAATCCTTCCTTAATGTCTGTCGACCTTTGCTAAGTTCGTAGGTCAGCTTGTGGGTTGAGCCCATGCTCCCCACGCTATAAAAGATGTCGCTCACCTCCTTCTCATGCGATTATAACATGGTGTCCACGCACTTCAAGTCAGAGCTCACATTTCTTCATCTAACCGCTTGTTCACCAAGTCAAGTTGTCCCACTTCATGCTGATGGGCGTGCCAAGGACCGCAGGTCCTTACACCAGGCATCCTGATTATGGATCCTCATGATTCCTACTGGAAAAAAATACAGGAATAAATATTTTTCCTATGTGGCCTTGCAATCACATTTGTAAAATGAATTACTCTAATGTGCTAGATTAAGGTTCCCCGCAAGGCCTGGGTTCAATGTACGCCATTAACAATACAATTTATACGTTTTACAGGGTCTTTCCGAAACGTAAAGAAATTTTGTTTTTTCCATGGAGCAAAATTAATATATTCTTAGCACCCAAATCTTTTAATTGAAGAAAAACGTACATAATAATGAAGAAAATCTAAAACTTTTATTATAAATGCGAAAATGTAAATAAAACCATTATTATAGTATTCCCTATATATACATCTTTATCACCTCGACCTATGAACTGCAAGTGAATTTTAGAATTACGAAATTCCTCTTGGATTTTTATTTGTTGTCGGATGATATATTAATTGATAATATCCTGGGTTATACAAACGTATAAAAAAATATGCAGAAACCCCTCTTCCCTAAGTGTGTCAAACATATATTAACAAATAGACCCATCTCCCTCATTCTGCAGCGTACCAACCACTCCCCTCACCCAAGCGTGCTAAGCAAACATCAATAGACATGATGTCGTTACCATTAAGCTTGTGTTTTTTATTTGATGTCTTTGTTTTAGTTAAAGATTTTAGGAATATTTTAAAACGTAATCAATATTGTATGTCAAATTTCAAAATATTTTCAAATCTAAAAAAATAATTTTCCAATATTAATTTTAAAATAATCACAACAGTTACAAATTTGGCATTTTTTCCCTTTCTCTGGCATAGTTAAGTCGGGAGAGGCCAAATTGCTTGACCTCTTTCCTCGTACCATCATTCCAAGATATTTTGGAAATCTATTGCAATTTCCCTAGGACGACTGCAGGCAACCACAATTAGTTTTTTTCTTAATGATACCTCTGTTATCTATTATCGGTCTAGCCTTGGTCCAAGAAAATACTCTCCAACCGCCAGCAAAAATTGATCGTTGTTACGAGCTCTAATGGAAACATTAATAGTGTACCAAATGTTCGTGTGAATCTGTACAGAGGTTTCAACCTATTTTTCATAGGAACACTGATGTGGATGGAATTGCATCTTCTCTCATCTTTGTTTTCAGTTAACTGAAATCTATTATCAAACTATGTTTTGGTGGGATGGATATGTATATGTATATCTATATGTATATGAAGAAGACTAAATTTTTTAGTTCATGCAACCTCAATGCCTTATTGTTCTTCTTGATCTTCTCTTTTTTTATGAAAATTTTCAATATTATCATCCAAACATACCTTAGATAGGGATTTAATGTGCTTTTGTTGCACTTATTTAATGTTGAAGGGACTTGTACTTCAGGTTAGACATCCAAGGTTTGAGTTTGAACTTTTAGATCCATGTTGTGTTGATGGTGTTGGATACTTCTAACATGCAGGGATTAGACCTTACATTGTTTGGTGTAGGAGTCCCATCAAGCAGGCCACATGGTTTGACCATCATTGCAAAGGTTTTAGAGGTACAACTTCGTTGCAATATATAGACAAGATATCGCAAATACCTCTTTGGGGAAATGAGTAGGTAAGCTTTTTATGACACCAAATGTAAGATGTACATGGAACTTTCACAACTCCTAAAGCAAAACAAACCTCCTGTTAGGGAAGTAATAGTACTATCCTAAGGGAGAACAGGGAGTGGGAGAGAGAGGCTTGTTGATTACATGCAAATTAGTTCACATGATAGACAACAACCATGAAAGCATAGCAACACCCATTCAAAAATATACACATACAAGCAACAAAATAGTTCATTAAACTTTGTATGTAATTAAACAAACATATACCACAAACATAACGTGAATACTCCCTCTACAGAAAATTTTAAGGATGGAAATTTATTTTCAAGTTAAGAAACCTTGGTGAATATCATTGGTACATAATATGCAATTTGTAAAGTGTTTGGCAATGTTTTTGTAAAAGTATTCAAAATTCTAATAATTTTGTGTAGTCTTTATATAAATTTGCCACAATTTTTAAGGTAAAACAATTTTATACTGTAAAATTTGGGCGAATTTTTTTTAGAAAAATGGGAATTAGTGATCATATACCACAAACATAACGTGAATACTCCCTCTACAGAAAATTTTAAGGATGGAAATTTATTTTAAAGTTAAGAAACCTTAGTGAATATCATTGCTACATAATATGCAATTTGTAAAGTGTTTGGCAATGTTTTTGTAAAAGTATTCAAAATTCTAATAATTTTGTGTAGTCTTTATATAAATTTGCCACAATTTTTAAGGTAAAACAATTTTATACTGTAAAATTTGGGCGAATTTTTTTTTAGAAAAATGGGAATTAGCGATTTTTTTTTTTGGAAAATGCATGGAAAATTAGCCCACTTACGAATATTAGCCCTTAAAATTTTCCTTGCACGATACATGCATGAAGAAGTCTTGGATCATACAACTTCAAATTATAAATGAAACATTCCAGGTACACTATTACACAGGTGAAACACTAGATCCAGGAGTGGAACACGAAGCCACCACTTGCTTCTCCAAACAATGATTTATATCCTATGGCCTAAAATAGAAGCCAAGGCCAAACTCTAAGAATCCAAGTAATTTAATTGAGTTCTGAGGAACTATTTATAACAAATGAGAATGACTTTAGAGTTTCTTTGACTGTTCAACTCCTACGACCTATGGGCTTCATCACAACCTTTTATACTCTATACATAATTTTTTACATTCCACATGTGCCTTTTCACATTCCACATGTGTCTCCTAGACTTCATTACATACAACTTATTAAAAATAAAAAATACATAAAAGATGGTAGCTATATAGGACAACATTGTTAAAAGGACTAAATGTCATCAAATGGATAAGCCATTTGCTTCCACATGAATCTCATTGGTAAGATATTCATGCCATTCTCCAAACTCTATGGAGATGTGTTTTACCCAAACCAGAAAGTCCGCTGAAAACCACATCTTCACCTCAGGTGCTTCTATTAATATGGTCTTGGAGCTTGTTTGTACATTATTCAATATCCATTACAACTTCATGTGACATTTGGCTAGTGTGATGGAATATTCTATATAATGTCCTTCATGAACTCCATGCCTTTGCTAGATAGTTGGCATTATCTGGATGGCTAGTGGCCTAGTGAAGGAATCTAGAAGTGCTTTGGCATTGATGTCAATAGTCATGCTGGGGAGATGTGTTGGGCAGTTGGCATTGCCTAACTATTAGCAAGAGAATTTCCTAATTGTTGGCAGGAGTGTTGGCATTGATGTCAACCAGACTAGCTTGGATGCTTGTCACAACAGATGTTGGAAGAGATGGCCCAAGATGAATTCCATGATAGATGCAGGATTCATTTAGAAAATCATCACAGTAGCAGGCTTATTGGAGAAGCCATAAAATGATGATTACAATGATTGAGTAGATTGAAGTCCATGATAGTTGCAGGCATTATGAAGAGGATCATCATGGTGGTTGTGAATTCCTTTGTTCATAGAATGAAGGAAAAAACAATGGTAGAGAGTTTGGGGCCATCATAGAGGTAGAAGATGGGCTCAAAGCCTACATCGAACCCTCTCCATTAGAAATTTCTCTGAAAGAGTTTTGCAACGATATTGCAGAAGTCCAAAAATGAACTCCTAGATCAAACTTTATGGCTTGTCGTTGATTAGGGACTTGAAGTTCTAAAGAAGACTCGAATATCAGAGGCCTGGGATATCGAGGAACGGTAAATCGATGTATCCATATATCATCGATCACATATAAGAGGTCCAAAGATATCGGTGATCACAACATCATAGCATCATCCAAAATGGCAATCCCAACATGAAAGCATTATCCATATCGGTGATTGCATATTGAAGGTAAGGAATAATAGCACATCTCAACATTAGAGCATCAAGTGTATCGGCATATCACATATCAAAGTTCCATAGAAATTGGAAATCATCAATCAGAGAATCAGAACTTCTGATCATGAGAACCTTTTAAAAGTTGTGACATGGGTCAACATGACGTGGTAGTACAAAAGGATACCTGGCATGAAGTTTTGGCATTTTGAGGGGGCCTTAAGGGGAAAAGTCGGTGACACGTGTCACCACTCATGAGGTGCCACATGGAGTAATGACATCATATCAGATATCGCATATTGAAGGTTGAGGATGTCGACACTTTGTACCAGTTGATATTTGGAAAAGTTCGAAAAAGGGGGCTCTGATATTGGGCTGGGACCATGATCGCAAAGACTCAAAGAACCAAAGGCACTGGGCTGCGGCTGAGCACTGACAGGTGTGGGATACATTGAAAGTGGGAATATCCTAACTCGAAAGTTAAATCTAGAACTTGAAACTTTTGATTAGTGGGGCGTTGATATTTGGCTAGCGCATGGTAAAAAATAACTTACCGAACCAAGGGCATTAATCACGTAACAAAGGAAAAATATCCCCTAGAAGGATAAAAAAATTCTCTAGCACCTCCAAGCTAAGCAGTAAGTCACAACCCTATGTCTTGTGGTCATAAATGTGGGAAGGGATAAGAGGAAGGAGCTCATCATATCATAGGTCGACAGTTGGAGGATTATAGTACTCTACCACTATGAAGATTGTGATGTGGGATCAATTTGATAAGGAAGTACAATGCTTTAAAGAGCATATGAGTCGACATCTGCAAAGTTGAATCGAGAACATAGGTGTTGGTCTCAGGAGTAATGGAAATTATCAGAGATCCTTGGGTCAAGGCATCAAGGGCCATGATCTTTGGGAAGGAGTGTTGGGTTTCCCTTGAGGTCATGTGAGAGTTAATTTCTTGACATGGAGCTCCATGGATTCAGGTGATCAAGGACTACAAGGTCGATTACTTTTTCTGCACTATGACAAGAAATAGACATGAGACACAACAGTCACAAGGAAGGCTATGGCTGAGTACATTTGAGAAGTCAAGCCAAAGGACAACGAAGCCATTTGAAACCATGAATAAGTATGGAGAGCTTCAGCAATAACAGTTTTGTTTGCATAGAGGACTATGCCTCTTTGGTGTGTGTAGGTGGACTACGAATTAATTCTCAGTATGGGAAAAACAGTAAAGTTGCCATTCTCTCGTTTAATGCAATGGAAGAGACCTAGTCAATCGCAACAATAGAATGGGGAATCCAAGCAATGTGAATGTAGAACAAGAGTGGCAACATCGATTAATGGGCAACAGAGGAACCAAACCTAGAAGCTCAGATGAGAAAAGTGGGGGGAAGAAGCATAGTTTCTAGTGAGCTAAGACACAAAGCTATGAGTGTTTGCAATGTTGTGTAACACTGAGTTAGATCTTGTTATGCATTCTCCCATTTAATGCAATGGAAGAGACCTAGTTAGACGAAACAATAGAATGGATAATCCATGTAGAAGTACACTTGATCAATGTGAATATAGCACAAGAGTAGCAGCATCAATTAATGGGCAATAGAGGAACAAAACCCAAAAGTTCAGATGAGAAAAGTGGGGGGAAGAAGCATAGTTTCCAGTGAGCTAAGGCATAAAGCTCTAAGCATTTGCAATGTTGTGTAAGACTGAGTGAGATCTTGTTCTATAGAGAGAGGCCAAGAGTGCGTATACAGAGCTCAGAGACCCTGATAGATATGTTCTTGTATGAAAGGAAGGATTTTCATGTGCATTGCAAGTTAGGCAGAAGTTTCCTCTACACTATGCGAGCAAGGGAAATGTTTCATGTGAGGTGTGTAAGCAAGCCTAATGTTTCATGTGTTCATTGACCAAGGGTGTGTTTTCTTGTTTTGTATGAGATAGGTTGAAGGTTCTTGTGGAGTGAAAGAAGGTCGAGAGTTCTATGTGTGTTGTGGAGAGAAAAAGGCTGAGAGCTGAGTGGCTGCTGATGAAGAGCAAAGAACCAAGTTGCATGGATTTTGATGAGTGATTATTGTTGAGCATGTTAGTGTGTTGTGGCAGAGTGAGTAGAGTGAGAAGAGAACAAAGTTGAGATTAGGTAGAGTGGCTCCCAATTACAAATAACATTCAATTCCTATTTGAGTGTGTGTTGGTGCCTACATCTAGGAAGTTGGTGCTTCCCTCTCTAGTGGGTGCTTAAGAAGGCTTAGGGTTTGGTCCTTCTTGTAATTTCACTTGCAAAAATCCAAGGAGCTGAAAGTTTGTGTTTGCAAAATATTCATGAGGTCAGTACCTCACATGGTGCTTCTAGTAACCTCGATAGGTGTCTACAAAAAGAGGGAGTTGGTGCTTCCTTCTAGTTAGTGGTAGTAAACAATTAAAGGGAGATGGTGTTTCTTGTGAGTGGATGATCACAAAATAGATTAGTGTAATATAGTAGGTTCTCTTACTTACATCAATAACGAAAACAAGCTTTGGTTTTTTTTTCCCCAAAGGGTATCGACGTAAAACCTTATGTCTCATATGTATGATGCTCATGGTGGATATGATTATATGTTGGTGTCATATTTCTTCTCATTATATGGATGGTTGGAAACTTTGAATGACAAGAGAAAATTTGCATAAAAAGCTAAAATTAGCCTTAATATTGATTCACCCCCCCTCTGAGTATCATTGTTTCCAACAGTTGGTATCAGAGCCAAGTTCCTCCAGGAAATGTTAATTGCTAGAAGGTAGATTAAATGGAAATAATGGCTAATCGAGCTTGGCTAGTAGTAGAAGGAGTTCCATTTTTAAATGGATCAGACTATGAGGTCTGGGATGTTATAATTGTGGCCTATGTATAGCCTTGGATGTTGATAAGTGGCACTCTGTATTGAATCTAGAAGAGAGTGAGAAGAATGAAAAATTCAAGGAGGTCATCATGAAGGCGTTGTCTAAGTCAAATGTTGATAAATTAAGGAATTGTGAGACAACAAGGGAAATGTTGGACAAACTACAATGTATGTAGGGTGGAGATAGCCATGTGGATCAAGAAGAGGCTGAGGAGCCCTATTTCTCTAGCAATGAACTAGAACATGGAGAAGTTGTTGCTCGTCACACTCTTGTTGATGATGAAGAAGCCTCAAATGAGAGAGCATATTGCTCAGAAGGTATACTATTGCTATATGTTCATGTAAATAACTTGAAGATAGTGGGAGCCATGCATCCAGTACCTTTAATGAATATAGACCCATTTTAGTAGCAATAAAAAATAAGGGATCCTCTAAAGGAGAAGATAATATATTCCATGGAGAGAATATGGGTATCACTGAAAGTGATGAGGAAGGGATAACCCTTAGACTTGTGGCAAACTCCATAGACGCAGATATGGGCTTAGATCTCTGTGATAACTCATCTAGCACATTTGCTAGTGATGAAAAGGATCTAAATGAAAGGGTCCTTTTTAGAAAGAATATGATCTTTGCTCTAAAGGAGGTGAAGGAGCTATCAAAGGAAAATCTCAAGCAAGAGGAGCCACTGAAAATTTATGAGTTTGAGAATGGAAGGTTGAGAAAAAAATTAGTTGATCTAAATGATCAACAAGAAGAGGCGAGAAGACTGAATGGGAGGTTAACCAATCAACGAAGCGAGAAGGAAGCTTACTGTAGGAGACTACAAAATGAGGTAGTCTTATTAAAACATGACTTAGAAAAATCAAGAACAGAGTTTTCTCAATATCAGAAGCTTGAAGGGAGAAAGAAAGTCTTGGATGAGATGCTTGGCAAGGAAATATCCCCTCTCATCAAGACTAGTGTGGGTTTCAAGGAAAAATAAAGCTCCAAGATTGTGAATGTTTAAGTGTTGATTTCCCGTGTAATGGGAATTCAAGATTCCAACAACAATAAAGAAAGAGAGGTTGTTGGACAACAAAACCAACATGGAAAGCAGTAACAATGAGAGAAGAAAAGGAAACAAAAACCAATAGTGTAGTAGAAGGCTAGGAAGCAGTAGTGAGTAATGTAGAAAAAGAGGTTGAGGCAACTGCAAGAAAGAGTGCATGATAGAAATGACAGTTTTCATAGAAGGCGCATGAAGAACCAATAGAGGTCCTTTCCTACTCAAAGACAAAGCCTATAAAGAAAAGGTAACCTCTATCATCAGAAACCTTTTCAGGGATATTTCTTTTCTTGCAATAAGTTTGGAGATAAATCCATAGACTATAGATGGCATGCAAGGAAACAAAATTTTTTGGGTAGAAGCAACCCAAGAATGAACAAAAAGGCTAGAAGAAGGCATGCTGACCACAATAGGAGCTTTGACAAAAACATTGTCAAAAAGAGTAAATACTCTGCCCCATTCTTAAGCCAAATCAAATGCTACAATTATTGAAAATTTGGGCACAAGAGAGCTAGCTACATAAATGAGATGAAAAGTAATTCTTCTCACCATATGGATGTGAATGTAGCAACTTGGGATATGAAGAATGGGTTTGAGAAATACATACTTATCTTCAATGTCTTATGTCAAAAGAGAAAGATGGAAATAGGAGGAGGAAATAAGGATAATGATCCTCTTACCATGTGATAGACCTCCTTGTAAGCTAGAAAGGCATGAAAAATATTTGGATGAATAAAGAGGAGGTAAAAGAGAAGGTTACTCTATCGATGTGCAACTGAGAAGAAGGCCAAATAGGGGCAAAGAAGAAGATGGAGAAAATGCTTCTCTAACGACTCAACCATTGAAGGTCTGGAGGAAGAAGGATGATGATCTTCTCAGGGGGAGTAGATCCTTTTCTTCTCTTAAATGAAGGAAGAGAAGGGCCTCAAGGGAGGTTGATGCGGGAGCAACCAGCACCAAAGAAAGAGAACACAAGCCATGGAAGCAAAACAGAGTTAAAGCCGATTTAAAGAAGAAAAATAGATTTAAAGCGGATAAAGCAGATTTAAAACAGATATATTATCTACGTGCATGCATTATGGAGCTTTCGAAAGAGGAAAAATCTTCTTTAAAGCAGATTTAATTTCCCAGAACGATGAGGTTTAGTTAATTGTGATTATCTACTAGGAATGCGACGAGAGATTTAAGTAAGTTTGTTGAGTGATTTCGGGAGAGATTTTGTGGATCTTAACTGATTCACGCCTTTGTAAATGCTTTATAAGCATGTTGTATGGGTGGGATAGGGGGCGCGCTAGTGAGAATACAATGTAGCCTGTGTGGATTTATTGGCTAAGGCTGCAATGCCTTAGATGTCTTTTGTATATAATAAAAGCTATAGACTATGTCGATTTTCTGTTTATTGAGTTATAAGTTTTTACAGTTTAAATTTATGATTGAAATCCTGTGTTGTGAAATTGTCGATCGACATCGATCCTTTCACGATCCGTGGCGATCTGAATCATTGGGTAGCTGTTATATATGTTGATCGATTATAAATATGTGTGTGTAATGCGGTTTGGTAATGTCGACTTGCCATAGTAGAATGTTGCATCAGAACCAAGAGTCAATCCATATTATAATAGAAATGGATGCAATTAATTATAAATAAGTTTTGATGTGAATCGGGTCTGGAGAGTTCAATCGAAGCTTTGAAATCAGATGGATCGAAGTCACATAGCAAACGCCGACCTCTGATTCTGATTGAATCGGATCACAGATGTTTCATATTTGCTTCAAATCAGAGTTGTATGGATCGACGAACCTGCTGATGTCCATAGAGGCGGAGTCTACCCAAAGTTGCTCTGTTAACCTGCCCATACATCTATCAGTTGTGCAATATCGGTTGGCACAACCTACAGGAATTTACTCTGTCAAAAGAGATCTATAGAAAATGTTGAATCTGACTTTTACGTGTTCTGCCAATTCTAGCGATACCATTTTCCGTCGCTCTGAGGGTTTTGCAGATCAAGTAGATGGTCTGAAGACATCCCTCAAAAATCGTAGGAAAGAAGTTCGTAGAGAGAATGACATGAAACAATCATTGAGAATATGCCGACGGCAGAGGACCGTGTTGTGTGAGGTCGACCATGGGCAATCCCAAACTGTTGTCAATAAATTAAAAGGTTTTCAGTTTAGACCACTTCCATTTAGGCTTGTGGGCCCATAACCCACATGCCTAGGTTTGAGTTTTTAATTGAATTGGGATTTTGGGCTTACCCCAAGATCTCATCCCATCAGTTTGGTAATCAGAGCAGTAAAAGATTCTGTGGAAGGAGGTACAGTTCTTAATGAAGTATGAATATGTATGGTCTTTATATTTTGTGTAGGTAACAGCAGAGGAAGGTGAGAAGATTGCAGTAGCCTAGAGCATTTACCAAAAGACCAAGTCCAGAGGAGAGCTTGGTGAGGTAAGAGGAAGCAAGGAGGACTTGCTGTTGCAGAGGTAGATTACAGCTCACAAGTTAAATATATTACGAAGACCAGGAGAAGCATATGACCAAGAGGTCATAAATTTTTGTGCCTCGGGAGTCTAATGCGGGAGAAACCAGCACCAAATAAATCGAACGCGAGCCATGGAAGCAAAACAGAGTTAAAGCCGATTTAAAGCAGAAAAATAAATTTAAAGCGGATAAAGAAGATTTAAAACAGATGTATACTCTGCGTGCATGCATTATGGAGCTTTCGAAAGAGGAAAAATCTTCTTTAAAGCAGATTTAATTTGCTGGAACAATGAGGTTTAGTTAATTGTGATTATCCGCCAGGAATGCAACGAGAGATTTAAGTAAGTTTGTTGAGTGATTTCGGGAGAGATTTTGTGGATCTTAACTGATTCACGCCTTTGTAAATGCTTTATAAGCATGTTGTATGCGTGGGATTAGGGGCGCGTTAGTGAGAACACAATGTAGCCTGTGTGGATTTATTGGCTAAGGCAGCAATGCCTTAGATGTCTTTTATATATAATCAAAGCTATAGACTATATCGATTTTCTGTTTATTGAGTTATAAGTTTTTACAGTTTAAATTTACGATTGAAATCCTGTGTTGTGAAATTGTCGATCAACATCGATCATTTCAGGATCAGTGGCGATCTAAATTATTGGGTAGTTGTTATATATGTTGATCGATTATAACTATGTGTGTGTAATGCGGTTTGGTAATGTTGACTTGCCATAGTAGAATGTCGCATCAGAACCAAGAGTCAATCCATATTACAATAGAAATGGATGCAATTAATTATAAATAAGTTTTGATGTGAATCGGGTCTGGAGAGTTCGATTGGAGCTATGAAATCGGACAGATCCAAGTCACATAACAAACACGGACCTCCAATTCCGATTGAATCGGATCACAGATGTTTCATATTTGCTTCAAATCAGAGTTGTATGGATCGGCGGACCTGCTGATGTCCACAGAGGTGGAGTCTACCTGAAGTTGCTCTGTCAACCTGCCCATAGATCTATCAGTTGTGCAATATCGGTTGGCACAACCTACAAGAATTTAATCTATCAAAAGAGATCTGTATAAAATTTTGAATCTGACTTTTACCTGTTCTGCCAATTCTAGCGATACTATTTTCCATCGCTCTGAGTGTTTTGCAGATCAAGTAGACGGTCCGAAGACATCCCTCAAAAATCGCAGGAAAGAAGTTCGTAGAGAGAATGACATGAAACAATCATTGAGAATATGCTGACGGCAGAGGACCATGTTGTGTGAGGTCGACCGTGGGCAATCCCACACAGTTGTCAATAAATTAAAAGGTTTTCAGTTTAAACCGCTTCTGTTTAGGCTTGTGGGCCCATAACCCACAGGCCCAGGTTCGAGTTTTTAATGGAATTGGGATTTTGGGCTTACCCCAAGATCTCATCCCATCAGAGGTCAAATAAGTTAGATGTAGGAATCCAAGGATAATGATGGAAAGGTGCATCTGATTGATGAAGTTATGGTTGTGTTTTCTTGGTGATTACTAGAATAAATTGGTTTACTTTGAATGTATCAACATTGAAAAGGAGTTCAACCAATGTGAGGAGTACAGAAAAATGTCTTATCTTGTGGGAAGAATATGGGCTGTAGTGGAAGTGTGGAATGACTAGAAGCTCACAATCAAGTGAGGTCCAAAGGATTAGTCCCCACGCAGAGACGATAAATCTATTGTAGGAGATCAAAGAGCATTGCCGTAGGGGGAGCTTCTTTGATAAGGAACAATATGAAACAATGGGCAGCCTCAGAGAGGGATATTGCTGATCAAATGAAAGGTTTGCATCTTGGGTGAAATACCCTTATTTCATTTAAGTTGTGAGTTTGAATATGCATAATAGTCCTTTGTTCATGAAACACGGTTGTTGAAGGATTTTCATGTCCCTTAACCCTCAATTGGTATCACTATGTTAATTGGTTGTGTTGGGCTCATGATCGCTGACCTTGTGTGCAAATGGATATTTATTTTTGAAAAAAGAAATATTAGAGTTTTCCTAGTACAATGCTCCATTTGTATCATTTTCTTTGGTGCAATTAGTATAAGTAATCCCTATTGTATGAGAATGATCTCAAAGGGAGAAGTGGAGATGCTCAGATAATGTGGACACAGTCTCGAAAGCAACAACAACAACAAAGAAGTGCGAGCCGAAATGCATGATCATTAATTGGTATTTGTAGCAACAATACTATCATGAGCAGTTTAATGAGTATCAATATTTTTTATGGAAAATATGCTTTAGTGGAGAGAGTGCTCAGCTAGCAGCCATAAGGTGTCCAAAACTAGAGGCATTCAAACCATTGGTAGTATATGTTGAGGGGGAATATGTCACATATGCCTAGATTTTGGAGTAGTAGCAATGGTAGTCCTTGAAGAGATGTCCGCGAAGCAGAATGCAGATCTCAACAGCGAGACTCTAGTATTCACAACCAAGTGATTGCATGGCAAGAGCAAAGGCATCTTGTAGCCCCTTTCCATTGATGTAAGAGGGGGGGGGACAATTTGTGGAGAAAATAAGAAAGTGGAACATTGTTGTCTCATGCAATGAGATGTGTGGAAGTAGCAGGAGGTTTGGCCACTAGATGAAGAGAAGGATGGAGTGTTTCCATCAATGCTAAAGGGGGAGATTGTTGTATAGTTGGCATTGTCTCGATGGCCAATGGAATAGTGAAGGAATATCCAAGTGTGTTGGCATTGATCTCGACAACCATTCTAGGAAGATGTATTGGGCAATGTTCATTGCCTAACTATTGGCAAGAGTGTTGGCATTGATGTCAAGCATACTAGCTGGGACGCTTGTCACAATAGATTTTGGAAGCAATGACCCAGGAGGAATCTCATGCTAGCTCAAGGCTTCATGTAGAAAATCATCATAGTAGTAGGCTTATTGGAGAAGCCATAACATGATGATTACAGTCATAGACCAGATGGAAGTCCATGATAGTTGTAGGCTTCATGAAGAGGATCATCATGTTCGTTATGAGTTCCTATGTCTAGAGAGTCAAGGACAAAAATAATAGAAAAGATTTGGGGCCATCTTAGAGGTGGCATATGGATTAAAAGCCTACATCAGACCCTCTCCATTAGAAAATTCTATGGAAGATATTTCCAATGATATGCGGAAGTCCAAAAATGGACTCCTACATCAAACATTATGGCTTTCTGATGATCGGCGACTTAAAGCCATAGAGAGGAATGGAAGATCATAGGTCCAAGATATCAAAGATCGACACATTGGCATATCAGTATATCGATGATCACATATGAAAGGTCTAGAGGTCATCAATGATTGCAACATCATATATCATCCATATCAACAATCACAACATCAGAGCATTAGCCATATAGGTGATCACATATTGGAAGTTGGGCATACTAGTGCATCAAAACATCAGAGCATCAAGCATATAAGCGCATCGAATATCGGAGGTCCAAAGACATCAGAGAATCAAAACTTTTTCACATGAGACCTTTTAAAAAAATTTACATGGGTAAAGCATAGATAGTGTTAAAAATCGTTCGGAATGCTGATAAAGGATAACAAAGGATTTCATTGCAAAATGAAATATGGGAGAGCCCTTTTCTCTCTCCTCTAGGAGAAAAGATTGTAGGATATGATGGGCTCTGATATGGACACATGGAAGTGTCTGGTTCACTCCGATAAGGTACAATTGCAGCTGACATCAACATGACGTGGTGGTACAGAAGGACACATGGTAGGAAATTTTAGCGTTTTGAGGGGGCCTAATGGGGCAAATCTAGGTCACACATGTCACCACTCATGAGGCTCCATGTGGAGTGATGATGTCATATTAGAGATCGCATA
This sequence comes from Pinus taeda, assembly GCA_000404065.3. NCBI lineage: Eukaryota > Viridiplantae > Streptophyta > Pinopsida > Pinales > Pinaceae > Pinus > Pinus taeda. The sequence goes on along the minus strand of APFE030929006.1, from coordinate 111,480 downwards.
TCAGAGGTTGAGGATGTTGGCACTTTGTAACACTTGATACTTGAAAAGGTTCGGACAAGGGGGATCGGATATTGGGTTGGAACCACAATCACAAAGACTCAAAGAACCAAATGTGTGGAGCTAGGGCCGAGCACCGAGAACTATGAGCTATATCGGAAGTGGGAATATCGCAACTGCAAAGTCAAATCCCTGGCTTGAAAATTTCGATGAGAGGGGCTCCGATGTTTAGCAGCACATGGTTAATAAGAACTTAACAAACCAAGGGCACTTGTCACTTAACAAAGGAAAAATAGCCCCCAGTAGGATAAAAAACACTCTAAGACCTCAAGGCTAAGTAGCAGGTGATGATCCTTGGTCCTATGGTGAAAAATTCAAGAAGGGCTAAGTGAAAGGAGCTCATCATATAGGAGGTTGGAAATCCGAAGATTAGAATATTGCACTACTGTTAATATTGTGATATCAGATCACTCTGATAAGGAAGTATAGGGCTTTAAAGAGCATATGGGTTGACAACTATGAAGTTGAATGCAGGAACAAAGGTGTTGGTCTCAAAAGTAAAGGTGACTATCAAAGATCACTGGGTCAAGGAAGAAAGGAATGCGATATTTAGGAAGGAGTATTGGTTCTGCCTTGAGGTCATATGAGATTTAATTTCTCATGATGGAGCTCCATGTAGTTAGGCAAAAAAGGACAATTATTATTTCTGCACTGTGAGAAGAAAAAGACCAAAAACACATAACGACAAGGAAGAGCATGTCTGAGTATGGTTGAGAAGCCTTGCCAAAGGATAGCCAAGCCATGTGAAACCATGAATAAGCATGGAGAGCCTCAGTGACAAAAGGTTTGTTCACAGAGAGGACTGTGCCTAGTTGGAGTGTGCATGTGGACCAAGAATTATTTCTGGATATGGAGAAAATAGTCCACTGACCATTCTCTTATTTAATGTAGTGGCAGAGACCAAGTTAGATGCAATAATAGAATGGAGAAGCCATGCTTAAGTATACTCGCGTAGTGTCAATACAAGACAAGATTGGCAACATCGATTAGTGGGCAACAGAGGAACAAAACCTAGAAGCTCAGATGAGAAATGTGGGGGAAGCGACATAGTTTTGAGTGAGCTAAGAGGAAAATATCTTACTGTATGCATTGCTGTGTAAGGCTGAATGAGAGCTTGTTTTGTAGAGAGTGGCCAAGAGTGGCTATGTAGAGGTAAGAGGCCTAGAGATTTTATCTATTGTGTGGAAAGTAGAGGTTTCTTGTGAATCGTGTGTTAGGCGAAACTTTTGTGTGCATTGTGTGAGCAAGGAAAAATTTTCTTGTGATGGTTGAGAAAGGTTGTACTTGCCTGTGCTACTGTAGATAAGCCGAAGGTTCCTGTGAAGTGAAATAAGGATGAGATATGTCTGTGTGTTGTGAAAAGAAAAAGGCCAAAAGCTAAGTGGCTGCTATTAAAGAGGAGAAAACAAAGTTGCATGGATTGTGATGAATGAATGTTGTTGAGTGAGTTAGTGTGCTACTACAAAGTGAGAAAAGAACAAAGTTGAGATGAGGAGGAGTGGCTTTCACTTACAGAGAAAATTTAGTTCCTATTTTAGTGTGGGTTGGTGCTTGCATATATGAAGTTGGTGCTTCCATCTTAATTAGGTGCTTGAGAAGGCTTGGGGGTTGGTGCTTCCTGGAAGTTCACTTGCAAAAATCCAAGGAGATGCAAGTTGGTGCTTGCAGAAAATCTGTGAGGTCGACACCTCATATGGTGCTTCTGGTAAGCTGGACTAGTGTCTACAAAAAGAGGGATTTGGTGCTTCTTGCTAGCTGGTGCTAGTAAACAATCAAAGGGAGTTGGTGCTTCCTATGAGTGGGTGCTCAAAAAACATATTGATCTAATAGAGTAGGTGCTCTTGTTTACATCAATAACAATAATAATATTTGGTGCTTTTTTCCCGAAAGGGTTTCCATGTAAAACCTTGTGTCTCCTGTGTATGATCCTCATGGTATATATGCTTGTATGTTGACTTCATATTGCTTCTCATTATATGGATGGTTTCCAATTTTGAATTAGAAAATTAAATTGGCATAAAAAGTTAAAATTATCCTTAATATTGATTCACCCCCCTTAGTATTATCATTTTTTCCAGAACTTTCTTGTTTTGATTCTTACTTGATTTTCTCTTTGTACACCCTCACTTCCTAAAAGATTATTTCTCTGCTTCTTATTTCTCTGAGTGACCTTATTGAAGGCATCCCATGTTTTTGTGCTAGAGACTCAAAACCATTATGTAGTCAACTATAAGAAGTAATAGTTCTATCTGACTATTCACCAATATGCATATAGATTTAATGTGGACTATCAGCTAAACTATGCTTATCTCAGTGACAATCTTGTCCTTTCTAACAAATTTTTGCAAACCATCCAGATATTTGGGAACCCATTCCTAGAGTTCATTGATGAATTTGCTTGCTACTATTAGGAGTTTAATTACTTCGAGTGCTTTCTTTTGAATGCCAAAAAGGGGCACTACTACTTCCTATAGAAGTATAATTTCATCATATAATTGTGCCATCGTATTCTCTATTGACCCCAATTCCTCATGTATAATTGACTACCATGTTGATATCTTAAAGTTGTGGGAAGATAGGTGTTGATTTCCTGCAGCGAGATGTTCTGCTTCTTGCTTCACTACAACAAACTCTTTCCTCAATCACACATTTCCATTTAACAAATACTCTTCCTTATACTATGTTGTAGTACTGAAAGTGACATTTTCTGCTATGATTGATCGAGGATCCCTCCTAGTATTAACAATTATCACATTTTCCATTGACACAAAGACTATATTCTAAGGATAGTTTGGGAAGTATATTCTCCTTGGTTGGAAAATCCTTTTCTTAAGTTGATCAAACATGAAATTGCACACATCCATGACTCTATCTTTAGGTGGAGGTGTTCTTTCCATTTCACTAAATGGGAGGTGAACACTCATAAGAGGAGGTTCTGCTAGAGAAAATACTTCATCATGAAAAGGTTGGGTGCTATCATCTTCCCCCAAATCTTTCTCTATCTCCTAAGTCAAACATTATTCCTATAGCGTCAGTGATTCTTCGTCCTCCTCTATCTCCCTTTCTCCTTCTTATTCTAATCTCCTTCTTTCCTCTTCCTCTTCTTGTTTCTTTCTAAGCAACTCTTCATGCCTCCTCTTCTCCTCTTCTTATTTTTTCATCTATGCCTCTAATTATCTCCTCTCTTGTAAAGATTGAATATCTTCTTTATTCAAAGGATTGACTTTCCATTTCCTACTTCTTTCTCCTATCGAATCATTCTTGATCCTTTTCTTGGGAGCTCTACTCTTTGTTTGTCATTGTTTGTGGTGCCTCCTACTTTTTTATATTATGAGCTGGTGAAGCTCGGGGAGAACTAACTTGAATTCTTGGATGTGACTTCCTAAGTGCATTTTACTAGTTCTTTAAGTTTTCATATTATGTTGTGGATATTGATGAATATCCCCAAGCGAAGCCAATCCTTTGACAATATTGCATGCACACTCTTTTGGGATCATATCCGTGAAAATCGTTAATTACGAAATTCAAGCAGTCTAGCTCATGTATTTCTGCCTCCACTGCCTTATGGCTCTTCAACTAGTACAATTCAATCCTAAAAGTGAAGGTGAGCCATGGGTCTTTCTTCCTTTTGTGAAGTACTCCTCGTCACTATTTATTCAAGTGATAAACCACTTCCTATAGGACCACCTTATTAGTTACATATTACGACATGAGATGAGGTGAAATATGACATGGAAAACAACAAATGTATGTACCACAAGCACAACAAATCAATATGTGATATCATGTATTGACTCCTTTACTTGTTCGATCATGCAAGGAGTATCAATCTCATATATCATATTAAATATTATTGTGAATAAATTATTTTCTAACCTATCATATGCCCCTGTAAAACTTAAATCAAACAACACTCTGTAGTGGAAGTAAACATGAAACTTAAAATGTGGGGTCTAGTTCAAATACATTCCTGGGAATGAATATTGCTTGTAGATCCTATCCAATGAAAATGAAGACTCTTAGAAGTCTAGTTCCATGTTTTACGTTATATATGCTTTAGCCTGCTCAATGTGACACTACAACAAAAAAGAGAGTATATATGCCCACTTGAATAATTTTCCACGTGTAACCAACACATTGACAATATATATCTAGTTCTCTTCAAACACTTCAATGTTATTTTTCCCATGCAACCTAAAACACATAGAAATGAGATATTAATATACATCCTTGAGAATCCTAGTTGGGTAAATTATAGATGGGAAGTGACAAAACTAAGGAGGCTCTCAACACCAATATTTAACGATCTCACTTACGTCGAGATCAACCAAGCTACTGTGAAATTTACTATTGGCATATTCTATGGACCTTTGCATATTATTATAGGTCTTCATATCTTCTCCATCAGAGGTGGAAAGTTGACCACCGCTTTTGCCATGAAGCACCATATTTGAATCATCCATGTGCGTAATAATCCATTCAATCACTTCTGCAAAGGAATGACTAGGAATCAATATGCAATCGTTATATCCTATTCCGCTTGATATTGATGTAAACTTCCAAGTCTTCCAAATTTTCAGTGAAATCTTTATTGAATGTGTTTTTGATGTCTTTCCATGTGACCTAAGTATAGTTACCTATGTAGCACTATATATCTATATAGATGGGAATGTCAGGCTTCGTAACTTGATCCACTTCCACAGTGCTTTCTTCTGAGGCTTCCTTGTATTCCACTCGATGTGTAGTACGAGGCATTATTCCAATAGATAGTGAAAGAGAAATGAGAATAGAAGCTTGAATAACTATTTGTGGAAGCATACTAATGGCGACAAAGATTATCTTACAAAATATTATATCTATTACAAGCGTTCACTTAGCAAATCATGCTAAAAAATCCATCTAATGTAACTAATATCATAAGTGTATTAAAAATAGGACATGGCTACTAGTTCAGGCATGAAATACACATAAAAACAAGGAGGGCACACTTTCAAAGCATGAAGGTAAGTTCAAAGGTTATTCGAGGTTTTAAGGTGCGCTCATGCACTCAAGCAATAGGGAGATACCATCAAGAGCATGGGGCACATTGGCAAAGCAAGAAGAAGGATCAGTTGGGCCTTCAAGGTGCGCTCATGCACTCAAAGTGACAAAGAGGGTGCAAGGGTGTACTCCAAAGAGTCGAAGGAATGAGCTTTGGGCCTTAAGGCCTTCAAGGTGCACTCATGCACTTATGATTACAAGGAAGGTGAAAGGGTGCATGCTAAAGAGACCAAAGGGAAAACGTTCATGACTTTGAGGTGAGTTCTTGCACTCAAGGAGGCCATAGTTCTTCATTACAAAGGAGTGAGCTCTTAAGGAAACTTGTATTTTCTAGGCATAGTTTTCTGAGTTAGTTAGAATTTAGCTCCAAGAAGTGCACTTTATCATGGAATAGCTTGAGGAAAAGTTCATCATCTAGATTGAATCATAGAAATGTGGAGAGGAAAGGTTACAATTTTTTATAGAGTTTATTAGAATCATGATTTTAATATGAAGAGTTGAAGAAAATGCAAAGTCAAAACCTGCGACATCATTTTGATACTTGCAGAAGCAAGAATGAGATGGAATTCTAGTAAATAAGATGAAAGGAAAATAAATTCCATCAAGGAAAGCAATATTGACAGCAAAAACATCTAAGGAAATCAATAGAGTCAACATGAAAAATTTACTTGGAATGTTGATCAACGAAGAGCCCCGTGATCCAAAGATATGTGCCCAACCTAGCAGAGAATGATTATGAGAAGGAATGATTAAGCAGGCTAATTATAAACAAATTAAAGGAACATCCATTCCATGCATGCTCTCCACTTGTCGACGAGTGAATGAATTAGTTAAGAGAATTGAAGTGGGCTCATATTTTCTGGTAGTGCTCCCACATGCAATAAGGAAGCATAACCATTATGTTTCAAAGGGTGCATGTCTTCGTGCAGTAAAGGAGGGCACACTTGTTGAGCATGAAGGAGCCCTCTCAAAGAGGGAACAATTGCTCAACCCAAAGGAGTGCGCTCAACACAAGAGAAACTCTTTGTGGTATTGGAGTGTGCTTTTGCTTTTAAAGTTATTTTATTTGATTTTTTTTCTTTTGTGTGTGTTGCATTGTGAAAAAAGACTAGTTTCTAAGTCAAGAAAAGTTATGACTTCACCATTCCTTAGAAAAGAAAACACAAGTGCTTCTAAAGGTAAGGTGAAGACAATTAAACAACAATAACTTAGGAGGACAAGATGCTTAGATAAACTGTAAAAATAACCAATCAAACAATGACACAAAATAATGTAAAATGATAATTCAAACAATGACACAAAATAATGTAAAATGATAATTCACATAATCTCCAGAATTGATTTAATTTTTTTTTTTTTAAATCATTATCACAGCTACATGTTAGATTTTTGTTGTCACAACTATAACATGTTGATTTTTGTATTTGTTTTTATACTAATTTAAGCCCATAAAGCTCAAAAATAAATTCACAACATTGAAACATATGGCCATGTGAATGCTAAAAATTTTAGTTTGGTTCTACGCGTCCTCGCAAGCCTTGTCCCATTAAGTATAATGAATTTGCTTGCCATTTCCTATTTATGTTTGTGGATCTTTAACTCTGGTTTATTAAAACGTAATCATTTGACTGCAGATTGCGCTTTAACACAACGCAATGGTTAAAAGAAGTAGTGGTTTATCACGAGTGGAGCAAAAAAGTGAGACCATTTGTATACCTGGAAATCCGCCGCTCAAACGTAGATTTATTGATTTTTTTGACCTCATTTGCTCTCATTTAATAAATAAACCAAGAATTGTATTCACCTGAAATGGATCAGGATATTTTGAAATAGTGTTTTCAAAATTTTAATTTAATTACTAATTATGTTTTATAGAATATTTTGTAGTGTATTTGAAATGGATTAGGGTTTTCAAAATTTCAATTTAATTATTAATAATAGTTTATAGAATATTTTTAAATAGTGTATTTGAAATTTATTTTGAAAATAGTTATGTATTTTTATTTTTTACTTAAATTTAGTTATTAAAAAATATATCATATGAATTATGGTTATATGAAATAAGTTATGTTTATTAGATATGTGGTAATTATGTTCAATTAATGACAACATTTACTTTTTCATTATATATAAATTTTAATTTCAAATGTGATATTTTTATTTCTTAATTTTTTTTTTTAGATATGATTAGTCTATAAGATAAATTTTTGATTTCTTGTAACATATAAACTATACAAAGGTTTTATGTCTCCAAGGTTGTTTGGCTAATTTTAGTGATCTCCAAATGTGTAACTGTTATCTAAAAGCATCCACCTCCACCGTCATCTTGATTTTATTAATCTCATTTACTTTCAATATTATACAAAATGTAGGTAATAATTTCTAAAGAAGGAAAAAAATTATTTGTAAAAGATGTTTTTATTGTTAATGAATATTTCATTTAATTAATAAAATACCAACTCTTTTATCATTTGATAGAACTAAGTGAAAATCATCTATATATAATATAATAGAAACTATGTATCATAGAAGCATAGGCAATATAGTAGCATAGTTGATACCATGGTTTTAAATTCACAAGAAGCATAATTGAATTTATGGTTTTAAATTTGCAAGAAATATAAATGCAAATAACAGGAGCAAATATGTAACAACTAAATCTTTGAATGGCACAACAGAATCATCATTTTTTTATAATACCCATCATCCATGGACCTGGATACAAAGTTTGAATTATCATTTTATTAGGCTATGTAGATCATTTTATGAGCACTTCTTAGTTATCATAATAGTTTTATGAACAACTCTTACATCATTCATGGTTGGGGTTCTCTTAATTGTGTGTAAATCAACTACAAAAATCATTAAAATAATGTAAAACAAATTCAATTCATATAACTTCATATATAAATTGAATTAAAAACTTTTGTAATTACTAAATTCATGTTAATAATTAACTAATATTTTTTTGCAAATTAAATTATTTATTTAATTTAATTTTTATTTTTATTTTTTTCTGTTTTCTGTTTTCTTACCATGATAATTAGTCTTTTTGTTAGAATAATCTCAGTAATTGTGTCATTAATCACTAATAAAAATTAACGACACTTAGATTTATGTTTGAAAAGAGCAACATCTATAGCTTTGCTAAACATTCCGAAATCCTGAGAGAAGTCTATTTCAAATATTTCCTTCATATCGATTATCACTTACCTACACCTAACACCTCTGCTACTCAACAATTATAAATCCATTTTTGACATGTTGCTAACTTTTGAGTAGGAAAGAGGGATACACTATAATAGGAACATAATGTGACATTTCATTTCTGATTCATTTGTGTTTGTTATCTTATTTTTATTTTCTATTTCAATTAATTTTTATTTTTGTTTCATGTGGTTTAACATTTTTTGCTTTGATATTTTATCTAGTTTTTATTAATTACTCAATTATATTGGTTTTTTAATTTCTATTATTTTATATTTTAAGTTCTATTTGATTTATTTTTTAATTTTTCTTTCTTTCTGTATCTCATTTAATTTGCATTTACCTTTTATTTTATTTTTGCATATTTTATCTAGCTTCCAGTAATTGTCCAATTATATTTTTTGATTGAATCCATTTTGGATTACTTGCGTTGATGATTGTTTTTAATTACTAATCAATCAATCTATTTTTTTTTTGGATTATTTGTTTTATAGTGAATAGAGAAATTAGATAAACTCAATGAATTCAACATGGCTATCAATAATTCTACTGATTTCAAATTATGATAACATATTTTACATAATATTTTATAACATGATTCAAATAGTAATTTAACTAGCATAATCTAATTTAAATAGAGATCCAATTTCTTCACCTATAATAATTTTATGAACTCACATTATTTAAATATTTGTATAGTTATTTATTTTTTTGATTTTTAAATTAAAAAAAAAATTAGCCTATAAGAACAAAATTTCAACTTTGACAAGGGATAAACAAACTTACACATAATACTCTGTTTTAGAATGAGCCTTAAAGGTTCAACAAGTATTTAATCTCTTAACTCATCATATTATTTCCATATTTCAATCAATGCTAATGTTTATATCATACTTTATAACATGGAAATCACAATTGAGCAACCTCTATTGGTTAACTATATAATATTTTAATTCATCAATATAATAAAAGTTAAAAAAATGTTTTACTATATAATTATGAAATTAAAATATTAAACTAAATAATTTAATCATATATCGGGTTTACTCTTTCTTTATTTTTTTTTTAAAATGAAAAACTATATATAATATATATCTATATATATAATATATAACTATGGCCATTTAAATGGTAATTTTATGACACATTAAGATGCTTAATTAACCATATCAAACTTCCTTTTTTTATTAAAATGAATTTAACCTTGCAATTTTACTTTTATATTAATATGATTAATTTTAAGTATTATTATCTGTTTTTTAATATTTTATCTATATTTTTAATAAGTATTTAAATCCTAGACACTATATTTTTGTTGTTTATAATTATATTTTTATGGCTCTCATGAAACTATACCCATGTGGTCTCTTCATGAATTACTCTCTAGTTTGAGAGGTGAATTTAATGTGCATCATTCACATATACACAATAACAGTTTCAGACCCAAGCTCTCTGTAGCATATCATTACATCATATTGCTTCTTTGTGGTGGTCTTGGTAGGAATCTCTTTGTGGTTTTGTCATGTTGGACAGTTGTCATTGTCAGGATGGCTAAGTGGTCTCGTGAATATATATGTAAGTGTGTTGGCATTGATGTCAAAAAATCATGCTCAGAGATGTGTTGGGCAGTTGGCATTGTCTAACTACCAGAAGGAGTGTTAGCATTGATGTCAACCATACTATCATGGATGCTTGTTGCAACAGAGGTTGGTATTGATGTAAATAGGATTAGCTTGGTGATTTGGAGTCTATGAGGAATCTCATGGTAGTTGTAGTGTTTTGCATAGAATCATCATAGTAGAAGGCTTACTGGAGAAGCCATAAAATTATGACTATGGTGGTTGGGAGTTCAAGATTCAAGGCACAAGAAGAAGAGTCAAGGAGGAAAGAGTGCAAGATAGTTTCGAACCATCTTAGACATAGAAGATGGGCTCAAATCCTACTTTGAATCCTCTCCATTGGCAATTCCTCTGAAAGAGCTTTCGAATGGTGTATGGAATTTTGAAATGGATTCTTGGATAAAAAATTATGGTTTGCCGAAGTTCAAGCACTTAAAGTCCTAAGAATGTTGAAATATCAAAGGTCATCACATCGAAGCAAGTTGAAATATAAGAGGTCATCACATCGGAGCAGGCTGTATCAGATGTCTTAGCACATCGAGATTGGATATCTGAAACCCAGAGAAGGCGATATCATAACATCGGAGCAGGCCAGGTGAGAGAATGTCAAATCCGGATATCGAAGATCAAAGAAAATTTGGACATTGTAGTATGTCATATCGGGATATCAAAGGAAAGAGGTCATCGAAATATAGATGGTATGGGATATCATGATATTGGAATATCGAAACTTATTAACATATTTATTTTAATAAGATATGATATCCAATGCTGCTGATATTGTTAAAAATGCAGGGGACGGTCAAGAGTGTTTTCCAAATATTGTGTTGCAAAACCAAACGTTAATCGACACTCGTTGTCTCTCCTCTAGTAGGACACATGGAGGGATGTCATTGGCTCTGAGAAGCCGATGAGGCAAGTTTCAACAACATGTCATGAAAGTGTGGTGGACACATGACATCTTGTTTTGGCTTTTTCAGTGGTCTAATGGGCAGAAATCAGAGTGACACGTGTCACCACTGAGGAGTCACCACATGTAGAAGTGATGTTATCATATTGAAGGTTAGTATATTGAACGATGAGGGTATCATAACTTGAGTATAAATGAAATTTGAGAGGTTATGATAAAGGCGGCTCTAATATTACCTAGCATATGGTCATATGGAGCTCAAAGGTATCAAGGGCTAATAAGATCGAGCTAAGATGCAATCGGTACTCCACTGAAGTTACGGTACAAAGGCACTTTTGATTGTTTCCTTCATGCTCAATTGTTTTGAATCCAAGGAACCAAGGGCGAATAGGACTTAACAAAGGAATCTAGTCCCCCAATAGGAATAGAAGGCCTTAACACCTAAAATCTAGCTCGTTGCTTACAGCGTCTAGTCCCATGGAGGAAAACAAGGTGAGTTCTAGTCGCAAGGAACTCGGAACTTCGCGACCTCGTAACATCATTTTAAAATGTTATGAGATATGGTGCCTATGATATTACAACACCAAAAGGCTATAATTTCCATCACAACTCTCGGTCCCATGGAGGAGAAATGATAAGGGGCTAAGAATAAGGGACTAAAGGTCAATCGAGAGATCGTGATTTTGGAAGTTCATTATAATGAAAGCTATGAAATGTAGGAGATTTGATACTATAATACAAAGGAGAATGAAGTCAGTGGTCATATGCAGCCGTCCTATGGTAAGAAGTGAGATAAGGACTTAGGTTTCAAGGATTTAAAGGTGAATCTGGACCATGCGATTTCATAATATTGTATTAACAGAAGGTTTCAATGTGTAAGATATTTGATACAAAACTACAAAAGTGTATGGAAGATGGATGAGTCAGTAGCGAAGACCATGATATTGCAGAGGATTTTGTCTCAGGAGTAATGGATACTATCAAAGATCGTTGGGTCAAGGAAGCAAGGATCACAATTTACCGAAAATAGCCTTGGGTCTACCTTGAGGTTCAACAAGCCATCTCTTTGCTCTGATGCATGCTTCAGTGAGTTAAATGGATGAATGGGTCAGAAGTTGAAGATCAAATGCATATGGAAAAATTTGGTTATGGAGTCAGTGGTATCTACAAAAAGTACTGAGATAAGGTAACGAGGAAAACGGTTCAAAGAGAAGCCATGTCGAAGTATATAAAGTTGTGTGAAATCATGGATAAATATGCACAACCTTAGTGATAAGAGATATTCTCACAGAAAGGACTGTGCGTGGTTGAAGTGTGCAGGTCGAATGAGAATTAATTCTCAGTATGGAGATACAGTTAAGTGCCCATTCTCAGGTTTAATGCAGTGCCATAAACCAAGTTAGATGCAACAAAAATATGGAAACTCCATGTCGAGGTACACTCGAGCAATGTGGATACAGGATAGTAGAGGAAGTATTATACATAGAGTAGTAGAGGAACAAAAAAATAGATGCTATTCGAGGAATTATGGGAGTGCAACATTGTGTAGACTGATTTGTGTGGAGATCTTGTTGTTGTGAGTACAATGTTGTGTGTGAGGCGAGGTGAGCCTATCCTATGGTGAAAGGCTGATAATGCCTATGCCGAGGAAAGACCCTAAAAAAGTGAGTGTAAATTGAGAAATGTCAAAGGTTCATGTGTTTTGTTAAGAAGGCCAAGTCATTAAGTGCTACCAAGTTCTTATTTGAGTGTGGCTTGGATCTTGCATATAGGAAGTTGGTGATTCCATCTCTAGTGGGTGCCTCAGAAGGCTTGGGGGTTGATGCCTCCTGCAAGTTGGTTCTTGCATAGATCCAAGGAGCTGCAAGTCAGTGCTTGCAACAAATCTGTGAAGTTGGTGCTTCACACGGTGCTTCTGGTAAGCTAAACATGTTTCTACAAAAGGATGGAGTTGGTGCTTTGTACTAGTGGATGCTAACAAGAAACCAAAGGGAGTTGGTGCAAGCTATGAGTGGAGGCTCACAAAAATAGATTAATGCAATAGAGTAGGTGCTCTTATTTAAATCAATAACAACAATAATCTTCGGTGGATTTTCCCTGAAAGGGTTTCCACGTAAAACCTTTTGTGTCATGTGTATGATGCTCATCATGTGTGCTTGTATGTTGATTTCATATTGCTGCCATATTATATCTTTTTGTTTAGTATATGGATGGTTGCAAGTTTGAATAAGAAAAGTAAATTGGCAATAAGAATTCACAAAATCTCCTTAATAGTGATTCACTCCCCTCTCAGTATTAACATTTTTTCTAAAAATTGGTATTAGAGCCGGTTTCCTTTAGGAATAACGTCATTGGTAGTAGGTAGATCAAAGGGAAACAATGGCTAATCATTTTTTTCGAACAACAAAAGGAGTTTGATTTTTAAATGGATCAGACTATGAGCTTTGTAAGGCTAGGATGGTAGCCTATTTAATGGCCTGGGATGTTGATATGTTGCTCTCCATATTAAGTAGAGAAAAGAGTGAACATAATGAAGAATCCAAGGAGGTCATGATGAAAGGGATGTCTAAAGAAGATGCTGATAAACTAAGGAATTATGAGACAAAAAGCGAAATTTTGGGCAGACTGCAATGTTTGTATAGAAGAGTTATCCATGTGGCTCAAGAAGAGGTTGATGATCCCTACTAATCTACAAATTAATTAGAACATGAATAAGTTGTTTCCATCACACTCGCATTGAGTATGAAGAAGACTCGAAAGGGAGATCATGTTGCTGAGAAGGTAATTTATTGTTGTGCAATAAATGCATAGAGGTAGGTCATTCATTATCTAGATGTAAATTTGAATCACTTGAAGACAGAGATAGCTATGCGTCTAGTAGTTTTAATGAAGATAGATCCACTTTAGTAGAAATAGAAAATTAGGAATCCTCAGAGGAATAAGAGAGATTCCATATACTCTCATCCATAGGAGAAGACTAGAATACTCAAGGTAGTGATGAAGAAGGGATGACCATTAGAGCTATGGAAGCCTCCATGGACACGGAGGTGGCTTTGGATCTTTGTGGTAACTTAGCTAGTACCTCTAATAGTGAAGAAAAGGGTCTAGATGAAAGCATCCTTTTTAGAAAGAGGGTTATATCAGCTCTAAAGGAGATCAAGTACCTATCAGAGGAAAATATCAAGTGAGAGGAGCAACTGAAAAATCTATGAGCTTGAGAATGAGAAGTTGAGTAAAACAATGGTTGAAAAAAATTCTCAACAAGAAGAGGCTAGCAGATTGAATGGAATGTTAATCAATCAACTGAGTGAGAAGGAATATTACTACGAGAGACTACAAAATTAAGTAGACTCATTGAGACATGACTTAGAAAAGTCAAATAAACAGTTGTCCCAATATTAGAAGCTTGATGAGAGAAATGAATTCTTGGATGATATGCTTGGGAAGCAAATATTCCCTCTTATCAAGGTTGGTTAGGGTTTCGAGGAAAAAACTAGCTCCAATAAGGTAAACTTTGAAGGGTCAACTTCCCATGTAAAGGGAGTTCGAGGTTCCAAGAAAAACAACAAATGAAAAGAGGTTTTTGGAAAAAAGTAGCAACAAGGAAAAAATAAGAAACAAGAGAAGGAAAGGAAACAATGGAAGGCTAAGAAGAAGAAGTCAATAGTGCAGTTGAAGAGATCTAGGTGGTTGTATGAAAGAGGGAAAGGTAGCAATGCAAGTTGTCATGGAAGGCAGATGAAGAAGCAACAGAGGTCCCTTCCCTCTCAAGGACAGAGCCTTCAAAGAAAAGGTAACATCTGTCAACAAAAGCCTTTATGGCTATTTCTTTTCTTTCAAATACTTTGGAAATAAAGCCATAGACTCTAGATGGCATGCGAGAAAAAAATATGTGTTGGGTAGCAACAACCCAAGGATGCATAAAGAGGCTAGAAGAAGGCATGTTGGTCACAATATGAGTTTTGATAAAAGCATCGTCAAGAAGAGTAACTCCTCTGCCCCATTCCTATGCCATGTTAAATGCTACAACTATGGAAATCTCTGTTAGGAAACCAACTCAAAAAAAGATAGAAAAGATAGATCAACGACTTAGAATTCAGCATCTTTGAGGGGGCAACCTCATTTAGATTACACAAATGAAGAATTATTGAATCATACAAATGAATAAACCTTCGTTCTATTATAAGGGTCCAAGGGGTCATAATATAACCAAGCTGACATAACGTTAATAACATAAGGGCACAAAAATAAAAATATTGGGTTTCTATGGGGCATACTAATAACAATATGGGGACAATAGGGGCACAATAATAAGAATAAGAGATACAATGACAATAGTAATGAGGGAGTCACTAGTATTATAGGGGCCTAACATTCCCCTCTCCTTCTGAAAAGTGTTGTCGTCAATGCTTGAGTAGTTCTAGATGCTTATGTATAAAATTCTCATCCTTCCATGTGGAATCTTTAGCGGATAAGTTCTTCCACTTGATGAGATGCTCTGAAATAGATCGATTTCATAGTTGTCGAGTTCTTTTTTCTGTGACTGCTTCTAGTTACAATATGATTTTTCTTTCCTCGTCAAGTTCTAGCAATATTGTTTGAATTCGGAGCTTGTCACCTATAACCTTCCTTAAACATGAAACATGGAAAACTAGGTGCACTCAGAAAGCTGGACAAAGCTCCAATTTGTATGCCATAATACCAATGTTTTGCAACACCTTATACAGACCATAATACTTTGGTGATAATTTATTATCCTTCTTAGCTTGCTTGAGGGAAATTTGTTTATATGGTTGTAGTCGTAGGAATACCCAGTCACCTACATCAAAACTTCTTTTGTTGTGATGTTGATCTGCCTGTTGTTTCATCCTATTCTGTGCCAATGTGAGGTTATCCTTTAAGAGTAGGAGAACTTGTTGTTGATGCTTGATGTGATGTTCCACTGCTTGAACCTTAGATTTTTCTCTTAAATATGATGTGATGGATGGTGGATGATATCCACAAAGTGCCATAAATGGGGTCATTTTTGCTGTAGTATGGAAGAAAGTGCTATACCACCATTCAGCCAGAGGCAACCATTTGACCCATTGTGTTTGTTTATCAGATACAAAGCAACAAAGATATCCTTCCAAAGTTTTGTTTACTATCTCAGTTTTCCCATTATATTGAGGATGATAAGATGAGCTATGAGCTAACTAGGTACCGAGATAGGAAAATAATTATGTCCAAAAATTTCCAGTGAAAATGGGATCTCCGTCCTTACAATAATCTTTCGGTTTCCATGCAACATTTGAATTGTTTCCATAAATGCAGTAGAAACTGTACTAACTTTAAATGGATGTGATAATGCACAAAAGTGTGCATACCTAGTAAGTCTGTTAACTACCACCATGATGACACTCTTTCCCTTAGACTTGGGTAAACTTGTGATAAAATCCATTGAAACCTCCTCCCATCATTGGCTTGGAATGGATAAAGGTTGTAATAGACATGGGGTATTAATTGTTTCAACTTTATTTTGTTGGAAAACCAAACATTCTGCCACAAATTTTTGGATATCTGATTTAAGGCCATCCCAAAAGAAATCCTTCTTAACCCTATGGTAAGCTTTTAAAAATCCTGAGTGCCCTCCTAAGGGAGAAGTTTGCAATTCCATAAGAATATTATGTTTGTCTTGGGAATTCTTACATAGGTATAAGCAATATTTGTACCATAACAAATCATTTTTCTGGCTAAATGTATTATATGTACTAGGATCTTGTTGTATCTTTCGAATGAGTCCCCACACTTCTTCTTCATTCTTCCATTCCTCCCTTGCTTCGTTTATCCATTATGGTTGGATAATAGAAATGGCACATAACAATGCTTCCACATCCTCATCCTTTCTTAGGAGTGCATCTACCACAACATTTTTCTTCCCTTTTTTGTAGATGATTTCAAAGTCATAACCCAACATCTTTGTAACCCATTTTTGTTGCTCTTAAGAGGATAATCTTTGTTCTAAAAAGTATTTAAGACTATCATGATTCGTTTTTACCTTGAAGTGTCTTCCCATTAGGTAGGGTCATCATTTTTGAAGTGCACGTAGTGTTGCCAACATTTCCTTGTCATAAATACCTTTGTGTAAATACTTTCCCTTGATTGGACAACTTTCAAAAGAAATGGGTCTTTCATCTTGCATTAAAGCAACACCAATTCCATTTCTTGAAGCATCACATTCCACAATAAAGGTTTTTGTGAAGTCCAGTGTAGCTAAGACCGGTGCTTGGCACATTGCCTTGTTAAGATGTTTGAAGGCCTTTCTTGCTTATTTAGTCCATGAAAATTCATCTTTTCTTCAATAATGTTGTTAGAGGTGCTACTATTCTCCCATAATTCTTAAAAAACTCATGATAATACCATGTCAATGTAAGAAATCCTTGCAGATGCTTTATGGATGTGGGGATTTTCCATTCCTTAATGGCTTTAATTTTTCTAGGGTCTACCTTAACACTTTCATGAGATACAATATGACCCAGGTATTCCACCTCTTGTACTCCAAAGAAACATTTGGAGCTTTTTGCATGTTTCTCCTCCAATAGTTTGAGCACCCTGTCAACATGTTCAACATGATCCTTCCAAGACTTGTTGTAGATTAGTATATCATCAAAAAATACTATCGCAAATTTTCTAAGGGTTTGAAAATGGAATTCATCAAACCTTGAAATGTTGAAGGTGGATTAGTAAGGCCAAAAAGCATGACCAAAAATTCATAATGACCCTCATGAGTTGTAAATGGTGTTTCCGGGATGTCTTCAGTCTTCATTCTGATTTGATGATATCTTGAACGAAAATGAAAGTTGGTGAAGTAAATTGATCAATTCAATTCATCCAATAATTCATCAATGATAGGAATGGGAAATTTATCTTTAATAGTGAGCTTGTTGAGCCCCCTATAATATAGACACATGTGGCATGATCCATCCTTCTTGTGCACCAATACTACTGGAGTAGAGAAAGAACTTTGACTAGGTTGAGTTATACCAACATCTAGCATTTCTACAACCATACGTTTAATTTCACTCTTTTAGTCATAGGGATATCTGTACGGCCAGATGTTTGGAGGAACACTTCCTGGAATCAAATGAATAGCATGATCATGATCAGGAATAGGTGGGAGACCTTTGGCTGTCTCAAATACCATGCGATGATTGTCCAAGACTTTTTGGAGATATGGAGAAATAGATGATTTCGATGAGTGAACCTATAGTGAAAATAATTGTGCAATTACGCCTCATCATTCCTTCTTTATAACATTTGTCATACTGTTAGAGATGATTATCTTTATCTATTTCCCTGAAATACCCCTTAATTCAACTTCCCTTCCTTCTGCACAAAGTTTTATGATTTTTTTTTTTTAAATTAAAAGCTATTGTACCAAAGGATTATAGTCATTGGACCCCTAGTACCACATCAACACCTCCTATTGGAATTTAAATCTTTGGGATATTCAATACATATTCTCCCATGGATAGCTTGATATTATGGCACTTTCCAGAGAAATTTCTAGTTCCTCCACTTGCAACCATCAATTGAAACTCTGGTGCTGGATATAGGAAGCAATTCAATTCCTTTGTTGTCTTACAATGAATAAAATTATGGGTACTTCTCGAATCAATCAACAGTATTACCTTTTTCTTCTTGATATGTTCTTCTATATTGATAGTTTGAGGAGTGGTAATTCTAGCCAATGCATTACAAGATATGGTCCGATTCATTTCTTCTTTATCTAGTGTTTGTTCCTAGAGTATATCCTCTTCTTGTGACATTTCTTGTTCCTTATCTTCCTCGTCTTCACAATCTACGTAGAATAATTATTTCTCAATGCACTTATGACCTTTAGTGTATTTTTTATCACGACTGTAACAAAGACCTTTTGTTATTTTTTCTTCTAATTGTTGTGGTGTCAACCTTGTAGGTTGTGGAGGGCTAGGGGTAACAACACTTCCATCTTTATAGTTGTGAGTGGTAGGCTTCCTGGTTGCCATAATTTTGCTTTCCATTTTTCTTGCTAACCTGAATGCCTTCTCTAATGAGTCATGTTCCCAAAGGTGAACCTCATGTTGGATATTATCCTTTAAAGTTCCTGTGAACACATCAATCCTATGCTCCTCTGGAATATCTTTTACCCTTATGTTCAATTTTTGGAAGTCTTCAATGTGCTCCATCATTGAACCCTTTTGTTTGAGATTTATGAATTGGCTAAAAAAGGTGTTTCTTTTTCTATCCTCATTATGTGCTATCACTTACATAAAAATTGCCCAAGTGACAATTTGTTTATGAGAGAAAAGCCATCAATACCATACAAAATTATTTGGTTCTAAATATAAAGTTGCAATACGTACCTTTTGTGTGTTTTAACATTATGGAGATCGAAAAATTTCTCCATTTCTAGTATCCATGCTTCTGGATCCTTGCTAGCAAACTTCCTCATATCTATTTTTGGAACATGATGGGTATTCAATCCAACATTAGAGTCTATGAAATCATGATTAACATTTCTTTTGTTCTCGTCATGAGTTTCCTTTACTACCCTTTCACCATTAGTGACCATTTCTTGTAGCAGCTTATTCAAATTTATCTTCAATTCTTCCATATTATCATCCATGCCATTCATCTTAGCATCCATGCCATTCATCTTAGGTTCCATGCAATCCATATTAGCTTCCATCTTAACTTGTATGCCATTCATATTAGCATCCATGCCATTCATCTTGGCTTCATTTACCTTTAGTGAGAATGAAATTTCTTGTACTTGGTCTTGTAATTTTGATATATCATGTTATATTTCTTCCTCTTGTTCACGAGTCATGCTAGAGCTTTTAGGTTGCTTACTAGGAGTTTCCATTTTCATTCTTCGGGACATTAATTAATGCTAATAATTCTTCACTATTCCCTTTGAATTCCTTCAACTAATTTTTCAAACAAATCTTATTCAAAATTGAAAAAAAAACTACACACCTTTTTTTTCACTTTGTAAGAGCTCGATATTGAATCGATTGTATCTTTGTAATTGCGGATCTTGAACATCTGAAATATTTTCCTGTGGTAGCTATTTGATCCCTATTCCTAACCCTGCAAGTCTAATCATGATTGTATTCTCCAAGGAAGAGTTATGCCAAATCTCCCACGGTGACTTGATTATAAACTAGTTCAATAGAGTGAACTTGTATGATGTGCCATGTGTCACTGTTTCGATGTTAGTACCTGAAACTGATACACAAGAAGATACAAGCCATCCAATTTCTTAAACTTCTTATGAAATTTCAATCTAATGCTCAAAACAAAAGTTATGACGATTTTCCCCGAGTCACCTATTTGGAATGTAATTCGGGAGTCTGCACAAACCCTAACTTCTTCAAATCATATCTCCACAAATATAGTGCAAAAAGCTCTGAAATTTGGACTCAAAGTTCATAAATATCTTGGCTCAAATGGGTTGTTTTTTAAACTTCTGAAACATCGCAGAAAAAAGGTTATAGAGAAAATTCCACAATGACCTGTTTGGAGCAGTGAAACACTAGAATCTAAAGCTCTGATACCAAATGTTAGGAAACCAACTCATAAAAAGATAGAAAAGATAGATCAATGACTTATAATTCAGCCTCTTTGAGGGGGAAACCTCCTTTACATTACACAAATGAACAATTCTTGCATCATACAAATGACTAAACCTCCCTTCTATATATATAATTCTAAGGGGTCATAATATAATCAAGTAGACATAATAGTAATAACATAAGAGCACAAAAATAACAATAGTGGGTTTCTATTGGGCATACTATTAACAATATGGGGACAATAGGGGCACAATAATAACAATAACGGATACATTGACAATAGCAATGGGCGAATCAGTAGTATTATAGGGGCCTAACAATCTCAGGCATAAGAGAGATAGCTACAAAAATGAGAATAAATGGCATGCTCCTCAGCATATGCATGCAAATGTAGAGTCTCGAAATTTGACTACGTTAATGAAGAAAAGAGAAAAAGAATACAATTTTGTTTTCAATGATCGGTATCAAAAGAACAAGTTTGAAAGGGTAGGAAGAAAATAAAAGAATGATCTTCCTACTCTTGTAGCAGGCCCAAATCTAAGGTAGAAAGGAATCAATAAGACTTGGGTGAGGAAAGAGCAATTGAAGGGAAAAATCCCTCTAGCCTTGTGCAGTCAAGAGAAGGCCCAAACCTAGGAAAAGGAGAAGCAAGATGGTAATGGTTCTATCAGGATTCAACCATTAAAGCTCTCGAAGAAGAAGTAGGATGATCTCCTTAGGGGGAGTAGATCCTCTATTTCTCGTCAGTGAAGGAAGAGAATGGCCTCAATGGATGCCAAATAAGTCACACGCGGGAAGCTAAAAAGAATGAACATAAAGGTGCATCAAATTAATGAAGCTATGTTGTTTATTTCTTGTTGATTATAATAATAGATTGGTTTATTTTTGAATTTATTAGCATTGAAAAGGAAATGAGGACAATATCTAACATGTAGAGTACACAACAACATATTATGTTATGGGAAGAAGAAGATGGGTTGCAACGAAAGAGTGTAATGACACAAAGCTCATAGTCAAGTTAGGTCCACAAAATCAATCCCCACGAAGAAGAAAGAAAGTGAATATAGGAGATCGGAGAGCATTGGCTGAGGGGGAGATGCTTTGATAAGAAGAAGCATGAAACAATTGCTAGCGTGAGGAATAAAGATTGTCAGCAAGTCTAAGCTTTCCACCTTGGGTGAAATACCCTTATTTCACTTAAGTTGTGACTTTAATTATGCCTAGAAGTCTTGTGTTTATGAAACACAATTGGTGTAAGCTCTTAATGTCCCTT
Source organism: Pinus taeda (assembly GCA_000404065.3). Lineage (NCBI taxonomy): Eukaryota > Viridiplantae > Streptophyta > Pinopsida > Pinales > Pinaceae > Pinus > Pinus taeda. The sequence goes on along the minus strand of APFE030929006.1, from coordinate 89,775 downwards.
AGTGTTTCAATTGGCCTCGCTATGGGATTTGATAGTTTTGGCTCATACTGAGTAACCTTGTGTGAAAATGGGCATTACTTTATGAGACAAGGTATTATAGCTTGCTTGGTACATTATTCCATTTTTATCTCATTTTTTGGACAATTGGTATTGTTTAAGTAGTGATCCATATTTTGAGGCTTCATCTCAGGGGGAGCAATGTTAACTATAAATGTGCCTAGGAGAAGTGAGCATAGAGGATCAAGCAATAGTACTGGTGAAGAGTAGCGAAAATTTTAAAGATGGAAGTTTATCTTAAATTTTAGCAACCTTGGCGAATGTAACTAGTCCTTAATATCCATATTTTAAAATTTTTGATGATAATTTTTTAAAAATGTTTACATTTATAATTATTTTAAGATAGATAATATTATATGTGATTTTATATAGTATATAATATATATAATAATATATATATATATATATAATATATATTAAAAATTTGGGTGAATTCTTTAATAAAAATGGAATTGACGAATCTATGTTTTGGAAAAATGAAATATAAGCCACCTACGAATATTAGCTCTAAATTTTCCTTGGTGAGGAGAAAGTTGAAATGTATCATCATTGATTAGTATTTGCAGCAACATCAATACTATGAGCATTTTAATTGCTATAAAGTCTCTTTTTAACTGATACAAAAGACATATTGGCATGAGGTGTATTCAGCAAGTAGTCATAAGGTTTCCAAGAGTGGACACACAAAGAAGAGGTAGTATATGCTCAGGGGAAACATATCACACCTGCCCAGTTTATGGAGCACCAACAATGAAAATCCTTGAAGAGATGTTTGTAGAGGATAATGCACATCTTAGTAGCTAGACCTTGGTGTTGATAACCTGTGATTGCATGGGGGAGAAAAAGGCAGATTGTATTCCTTTGCCATTGATGTCAAAGGAGGGATAGAATTTGAGGAGAAGTTGTGATGGGTTGTGTAGAAGAGAGGCATGTGGAGTGAACACCAAAGTGGAGATGAAGTTCAGGTTTTTCCATCACTGCCAAGGGGGAGATTGTTTTACATTTGTCATTGTCTCTACGGATAAGTTGTCTAATGGATACATCTACAAGTGTGTTGGAATTGATACCAAAAATCATGTTGGGGGTGTGATGGGTAGTTGGCAGAGTCTAATTGTTGATAGGAGTATCGGCATTGACGTCAACCAGACTAAAATGGATGCTTGTCGCAACAAATGTTGGCATTGATGTCAACTAGACTAGCATGGATGCTTGTCACAATAGATGTTGGCATTGATTTCAAGAGGATTAACATGCTAATTGGCAGTCCAGGAGGAATCCCATGGTAGATGTAGTCTCATGTAGAGAATCCTCATAGTAGCAAGCTTACTTGAGAAGCCATAAAATTATTACTATGGTGTTTGGGAGTTCAGGATTCCAAGCAGAAGAAGAAGAGTCAAGTTGAAAAGAGTGGCAAAGATTTCCCAACCATAGTAGAGGTATAATATAGGCTTAAAGGCTACATCAGACCCTCTCCATTGGAAATCTCTCTGAATGAGGTTTCCAACAGTGTATGGAAGTCTCAAAATGGACTCCTGGATCAAACGTTATGGCCTGATGAATTGAAGTCCTAAGTAGGTTGAAATGTCAGAAGTTAGAACATCAAAGCAGGTTCAAATATTAGAGGTCTTCACATTGGAACAAGCTATATTGGATGTCTAAGAACATCGAGACCTGGTATCGGAACCTTAGAGCAGGCGATATCAGAACATCAGAGTAGGCTAGATCGGAATAGGTCAGATCGGGATACCAGAGATCGAAGAAAATAGGGAGATCAGAGCATGTCATTTTTTGCTATTTGAGGGTGGAGGTCATTAGAATATTAGAGGTCTAGGATATTGAGATATCAAAATATAAAAAATTCTTAACATCTATATTTTATGGAGATATGATATCCAGTTCTACTGATATTGTTAAAAAGTCGAGGAATGATTAAGAGTGTTAACAAAGGATTGTGTGGGAAAACCAAAGGTTAATTGGGACTCTTTCTCTCTCCTTCGGTAGGAAACATGGTGGGATTTCGTTGGCACCAAGAAGTTGATGTGGCAAGTGTTTTCAGCATGTCATGATAGTACGGTGGACACATGGCATCATGTTTTGGCTTTTTTAGTGGTCTAATGGGGGAAATCAGAGTGACACGTGTCACCACTCAGGAGTTGCCACATGTAGAAGTGACACCAATATATTGGAGGTCACTATATTAAAGGATGAGGATATCATAACTCCACCACAAATGACATTTGAAAATTTACAATAAATGGGATATTACTTGGAACATGGTCGTATGGAGCTCAAAGGGATGAAGGGATAAACATAGGGAGGTAAGACACAATCGAGACTCCGTAGAAGTTATGGTATAAAATTACTCCAATGCGTTTCTTTAATCACGTCAGTGTTGAGGCCGAGGAATGAAGGGCAGAGAGGATGTAACAAAGGAAGATATGCCCTAGGTAGGAATAGAAGGACTTATCACCTAAAAGCTAAGTTGTTGGTTACAGTGCCCAATCCTATGGAGGAAGAACAAGAGAGTGCCAAGTGAAAGAATCTTGGAACATTGTTACCTTATAACATCATTTAAATAAAAGTTATGAGATATGGTGGATCTAATATTGTAGCACTCGAGGGCTATACTATCAGTCATAACTCTTTCACCCATGGAGCAGAAACGATAAGGGGTTAAGAAGAAGGGGATAAAGGCCAATCGAATGCTCGTGATTTCGGAAGGTCATTATAATGGAAGTTATGAAAAGTAGGAGCTTTAATATTGCAATGGAGAGGAGAATGAAATAGGTGGTCACAGGGAGCAGTGTTATGGTAAGAAGTGTGACAAGGAGTTAGGCTTGGAGTAGCTAAAGGCCAATCGGGACCTTGTGATTTCGTAATCATGTATTAATAAAGGGTTTATATTTATAAGAGCTTAGATATCACAGTGCAAAGGTGTATGGTAGATGAATAAGTCTGTAACAAGGACCATGATCTTGTAGAGGAGTTAGTATGAGGAGTAATGATGACTTTCAAAGATCATTGGGTTAAGGTAGAAAGGACCATGATTTATAGAAAATAGTGTTGTCTGCCCTGAGGTGAGACAAGCCATCTCTCTACTTCGATGCCTGCCTCGGTGATTTAAATTAATGAATGGATCGACCACTGAAGTTCAAATGTAGATAGAAGAAGTTGTTTTATGGGGACAATGGTATTTGTAGAAAGCATTGAGATAAGGTAATGAGGACAATGGTCCAAAGAGAATCCATGTCAAGTATATCAAAGTTGTGTGAAATCATGAATAAGCATGGATAACCTTAGTTATAGGATATTTTCTCATAGAAAGGACAATTCCTGGTTGATGTTTGTAGGTGGAATGAGAATTAATTCTCAGTATGGACAAACATTCAAGTGCCCATTCACATGTTTAATGCAGTGTTAGAAACCAAGTCAGATGCAATAGCAAAATGGAAAAGCCATGTTGAGGTACACGGAGGTAGTGTGGATACAAGATAGTAGAGTAAGTATTGTGCAAAGAGTAATAGAGGAACAAAACATCAAATCATAGTTGAGAAATAGAGGGAGTGCAACATTGTGTAGAGTGAGTTATGTGGAGATTTGATTGTTGTGAATGCATTATTGTGTGTGACAATAAGCGATATTTTCCTGTGGTGAAAGGATGAGAGTGCCTATGCAGAGGAAATACCTTGAGAGTGTTACAATGTATTTTTTCACACTTCCCATCCCATATCCTAGAGCCTCAAAATGACGAAAATTGTCAAAGTGTGCTCACCATGAAGCATATACAAAAATGTCCCTGAAGAATAGAAGAAGAGCTTCCCTAAGAGAATTATGGAGAAATTTACTTGAAACCATCGCTTTCAGAACCAACGTAGTATGCACTTCTGCAGGCTCATGTCGATGGCCTCTTGTAGCATATTGATTTGGCATTGCCAATACGACTTTTGGTTTGAAAACCCATGTTGAACCTCTTTTGATAGTATGCTCTTGTATATCTTGTTGTACTTTGATCTCTCTTGTAGGTATTTAGACACAAGGAAGAGAGGAGCGAGTTTGGAAGCTGAGGGATCAAGATCATCATGAAATTTTGTGTGCTTAGCATGAGAGTGAGGTAGGTTTCTCTCTCTCACTTTTCATTTTCCAAAATATACTAGGTCCATTTTGCACTAGTTTTTCTTGCTTGTCGCTAAATCCTCTCATAGGAATAAAGAGATCACTTCTATCCACAAAAGGGATTTATCTTCACAAAAAAATGGTAACTCCATTGGGGATCCTCTAGCCTTTTCATCTCTTCCTTTGATTTGGTCTTTTGATTAATTTGACCAACCGTAGAATTATTAGTTATTTTGAGCCTATATATGTTTGCACCTTGAATGATCATTGCTTCAGAGGGTTATATCTGAAATATTTGTTGAAAGCATTTTATTTTTTTCCCATCTTTCTCGCTCATTGGATTTTTTCTTGGAACAGTTAGGCTACTAATGTGTTATCCTCAATAGTAGTCCTATTGAAACCCCTTCCAGCATGGGTTTGATTGTGACAACTACATTGATCCCTGTGAATCAAAAAAAATATAAGGTTTCTATCATAGGGTCAAGTCTGTTTTGACCTCTTAGGTATTTTCTTGTCCTGTATGGTTGAATTTCTCAGTATTTTTGACTGATTATCTTGACTAATTTGCAAAATTTGTCTCGTTGGATTTGAAGTGAAATCTGATAGAGTTCTAGGATTTCTAGTAAATTGGTCATCGCTTCTTGCTTGCCTGTGTCATTGAGATGTTGGTTTTGTCAAATGATTGAGCATCATTTTTTGTGGAAATCATTGAAAACATCCTTTTTCATTTGTTTTAGCCTGTCTTTGAAAATTTTCTTTTTATAGAAATCAATTAGATTTCTTGCATTCAAAAGTTATTTTTTGGAATTAATTATTGGAAATATATCACATTTTTCAATAATTGAAAGCTAAAGAATGCATTAGATGCATTAAATCACTCAAAACAAAAAGAAAAGAATAATTCATATAAGTGAATCTTAGTAAAAGTGAAAATCATTTACGCTTGAAAAGTTGCATTTAGGATCGTGGAAAGTGAAAATCATTTTTACTTTTTGCCATTGCATTTGCAAGACAAAAATGAAAGTTAGTAGAAGGAATTTTGTCTGATGCAATTTTTTTATGCGTTGTCGATTGAAACTTCTTCCTTTGATTAATCTAGATTTCATCGAAATGGAAAGTTTTTATTTTCTCATATGGTTCCATCTTAGACATTCAGGTGACATCATTTTGAGCCTCAAAACTGAAACATGCTTCAAGAAAAACATTAAAATTAATGGAACTAACCTAGGACAATTTGGAACTTAACTAATACATTTAGAGGTTTAGGCTATAGATGTGTTTAAGCATCTATAAGCCTAGCAATTGTCATTATCTACCATCGTTGTATCCTGAGGTTGATATCCCATTCCACATACAGAAGTATATAGGAACGTTGTCCAGTACTTTCAAGTATATCAGAGGCGCTCCACGTATGGGAAGTATATGGGAATTCTCTCATCGAATGGTTATGCATTTTACATCACTAACATGGACTTGTGTTCTTTGTACTGTCACATATATATTGGGACACCCCACTACGTTGCTAACCTTTATCCATAGGTAACCGAGTTAGCCTCCTCATAGACGTGATACACCGAACAAAACATTCGGGGATATTCTCCACCATAAGTTAACCCCTTGGTTTTTCCAGCGTGTATATTATGGTTCACAGATACTTGGTAAACCATGTTCCCTAGATTACCCCTTTTTATTTTATTTTTGTAAGTTCTAAAATCAATTAATTGACCGTGGAAAAAGCATCCTTCTTGTGGAAAGACGCCTTTATAAATCTTAGGTTGAGACTAATGGCAACATTTCCTAAGTCCGCCAATCAAGGAAACTCCCCTGATGGGAATCCTGTTCCTTTTCCTTCTTTTGGAAATGTTGGTGCTCCTTATATTTCAACGTTGTCCCTTCTTGGATTCACCATTGTTTTGTCAGTTTAGTTATTTTTGACCCCTATGGTTCCAAACGTCAAAACTAATTCTCAACCAAGCTCTCCTCTACCCGAACAATATAAAACTTTGGTTGATCCTGAATTTGACTATTTTCCTTCTTCTCTTATTCAGTCTTCTTCCTCTTATACCTCTTTGTTTGGTGAAACCTTGCAATCTAATAATTAGGTGAAAGATAAGAATAAGAAAAGGAATATTAAGAAGGAGAAAAATAAGAAAAAGTCCAACCAAATAGTCATTGCTACTGATGCAGCTGATGTTGAAAAATTTTCCAATCAACCCTAAAAAGTGAAATTCCCTTGCATGATTTTTAAGGGTGATTACCTTCTTAGAGATTGACCTGGTATTCCCAAGGTCTTAGAAATTTGGTCTATAGGTCAACATCAACCTTTTCCATCATCCTCTGGAGATCATGCTGGTGATAAACCTTCAACTAGTGATAGTAAAGCCCATGGGAAAAATGAAAAAGTTAAATTTCCCTGTAGGTTATGTGAAGGGCATCATCCTATTCACCTTTGTCATTGTATGGATGAATCCTTGAGAGTGTTGGATAACCTTAACACTTTTCAAACTCGTCTCCCAACTAGTTATCATGAGCTTTCCCTTGATCCTCCAGTATTTGATTAATTGATTGATCATGACTCATCTTTGGTCAATCCCACTCTCTCTGACAGTGAATCTCATGAGTCCATTTTTGATGAACCATTCATTGATTAGATGGCTAACTTGATTCTTCTTTCAGTCAATGAAACCTTTCCTATAGAGAGTGTTCCTCATAACGCTTAGGTTCTTCCAGTTTCTTCAGATTCCAAATAATGAAGGGGCAATCGTATTTTTCCCACGGTACATAGGGGTGATCCTCTTGTTCCTGTAATGCAAAGGGGAATTTCTCCCATTCCGATGGCATGCCGTCCAAGTAGTATGGGCGTTTACTTTAATTAGAGTCGACTAGAAGGATATTGTCTTACTTCTTATGTGAAATTCTAGATCACAATGTAGGCTTATAATATGGATGTACCTACCATAGTTATAGATGAAGGCACATTTGCTAGTATTTTGTTCTCCACTCCTTGGGATGATTTAGGTTCTTTGCAGCTTGTACCCATTATCGATAATTTGTTAGCTTTTAACAGAGGGAATAGTCAACCATTAGGGACCCTTCCTAAGTTGGCCATTACTTTGGGAGGAAAAACCATCTATCTCAATGTGATAGCTGTCCGAGGCCATTTATATTTTAATCTACTCCTTGGTCGTGACTATGTTTATTTCATGGGAGATCTTATCTCTTCTCTCTTTTGTGTGTTGTGTTTCTCACATTAAGAAAGAATCGTGACCATTTATCAACTATCATTTCTTGGTCCTAATTTAGGTCCCAATCAACCATCTTCCTTCAATGGTCCTTACACATGTGGTATCACCCCCACCATAGGTTAGTTATCTGGCCATCTATTCCATTCTCGTGTCTACTAATGATCTAGTCAGTGATATACTGCATTAGGTTCTAGGAAAATATGAATCCGGTATTTCCATTATATCCCTTGACATATATCCCTTCCAAATAGTTATTATCCCATCTGACAAGAAACTCTTGGAAGGCATGGTCTCTTATAGTCCATGATCAAGGTCATGAGGATAATTCTTTTACCATGTCAACCTCGTTAAAAAATGAAATAGGTTCCCATGAGGATAATACTTTTACCATGTCAACATTGTTAAAAAATGAAATAGGTTCCCATAAGGATAGTTCTTTTACTATGTCAACCTCATTAAAAATGAAATAGGTGTCATGAGGATATTTATTTTACCATGTGAATGTTGTTAAGAAATGAAATAGGTCCCCATGAGGATAGTTATTTTACTACATCAACCTCACCAAAAACTGAAACAAGGGGGTATAGAAGAGTTCCTATACTTGTGTCAAGCTCATTAAACAATGAAATAAGGTGTCATGAGCATCGTTATCTTCCAGTGTCAAGCTCGTTAAAAAATAAAAAAATCCCCTTCCTATTTGAGTCTTTGATTAGATCTCGTAAAATCCCAATCTAGTCTTTCACTTGATCTCGTAAGTGAACCTTCATCCCACCCACATTTTGGTAACTATTAGTCTACTTAGGTCAATGAAATGAAGCTTGGAGGGCATGTACCTTGAATTGAGTCATTATGTTGGGGGCATGGAAATCAATCTCAAGCATAGCTTCGACATGTTTCAAGCTTGTGTAAAACTGAAACCAATTTCAAGTAGAGTTTCCTATGTTTCAAGCATGTGTTAAAATGAAACCATTTTCATCTTATCTCTTGTGATTTCCATTTTTATTAGCCTTTTTTTTCCAGATAAGCCTTAGGTTTTCTCATTCCATCACCACCATCTCTTTGGCTGATCATATGTTTTCACTTGGTTGTTTTACCCTTTCTTGAGGAACATATTCGATGAGTGGTCTTATTAGCCATCATATTAACATTGACATGTTTTGAGGAGTTTCATCATGAGCGAAACCAGTTGTTATCCTTTTATACCACTCCTTCACCCAAGTGGATTCCTCTTTTAGCTCTTTTCAGACTCCGAAAAGATGAAAACATTGTCGAGCACTTGTCCTTTAAAACTCGTAAAAGTAAATGAAAATACATCTACTCAGTATAAGTTTAGCCCTTTTCTAGAGTGAGATATATGAGCTATGAAGAAGGAATACCTTAGTTAGACATGCCTAAGAGGTTCTCTTGAGTATTATTTTCTATCTTTTTGGACTTAAGAGAATATATATGAAAATGGATATCTTGATTTTTCTTTTTCACCTCTTTTTGAAACTCTCTAAACATGAAAAGCATGTTGAGTTACCCCTTCATTGCACTCATAGAACTTAAACAACACAGGACTTACACCATGATGAGACATAGCTTCTCTTTCTTACGATTTGTTAGACTTACTAGGAAGGATTCATCCAAAGGATGAACTTATATGACAAGAATATGGTATCCTCTTTAAGCTTGTGTAAAAATAAAGAGGTACTCGCTCGAAATAGCAGGGGGGAAATGAAAGTGAAGGTTTCTTGTATTTTGTGTAAAGGAAACTTGTTGCTCTTGAACATGACACTCATCTACATTTTGTGTTGGGTCTGGGATATCCTCACTTCACCAATTTCCTTTCTGGGTTCTAGGAAATCCATTTGCCTCTTATTTGATTATATTATAACCATGACCTATGATCTCATTGTGAGTCAGATGTTACCAAACTTCGGAGTTGTGTCACCGATATGTTCAAGAGAAATACCATCGACATTTTTTATCACTTATACCTTATTCTCCCCTTTTTTACAACAATCCTGAATCACTCCTATTAGTTTGAGATATTCATGTCGATGATTTGGGAAAAATTATGGGCCTCCTTCACAAATCACTTCTTGTCGACTTCAACTCATTATCCAGGAAGACGATTTAGTAACACCCTTTCAGTACCTTAGAGCTTGCATGTTTCAATGGCAAGTTCTTCTTGTTCGAAGACAGACTTACATCATCGGCCTTTGATTGAATGATTCTGCAAGTGTTTGACTTCAGCTCACCTATTCACACTTGTAGATTATGCTGGTGTACCTTGAGGGTCATCGTCATTATTGGTGGTTTCTCTCGTGCCTGTTCATAGTTTACATTATTGACTGGTAATATGGTGGTTTCTACCATGTCCTATGTCAACATATATGTTCACATGGTTAGATTGGTACTTTGGTCATCATAGAGATGAAGACCCTCGATCTTATCTATCAAAATTCAGGTTGCAAGGAGTTATTGATTATTCATGATTGTATACATGGTCCTTTTCATACGGATGGTTGCATCCATGTCATGGATCTATAGGCATGATCCTTTTTATCCAGATGGTTGTGTCAATGATGTGGATTCACGCACATGATCGTTTCTAGTCAGATCATTGTGCCCATGCCATGGATTCATGTATTATTAGATGCCTATTCAGAGTTGTATCATTAGGTATATTTATATCAGATATGATAGGTATGTATATTGTATCTTACTTGATTTGCAGGTCTTGTAATGATGTTTTTATGGGTGATTTCCTTGACTTGTAAAGCATTTTACCTATCACTCCTTGTTTTTCCTTCATGCTTTAGGGGGAATCTCTTACACATTATTTTGTCACACTTCCTATCCCACATCCTGAAGCATAAAAATGAAGGAAATTGTCAAAGTGTACTCACCATAAAACACATATAAAAATCTCTCTAAAGAATAGAAGAAGAGCTTCCCTGAGAGAATTCTAGAGAAAGTTTCCTAAAACCCTAGTTTTCATGACCAATGCGCTTTGCACTACTGTTGCCCCATCTTGATGGCATGTTTTAGTGTATTTAACTAGTGTTGCCATCATGACTTTGGATATGAAAACTCATGTTGAACCTCTTTTGGTAGAATTTCCTAAAGTGGAGGAGAAGCTTCATGTGATAGAATCTTCGAGAACAATGAGTTGGATGGTGTTGGACAAAGATATGGTTGAGCTCTCCCATTTTAAGTCCTTGATCCTACCTTTCGGTATCTTCCCCTTGAGATGTGGACCTTCCTCCCTCTTTTGAGGATCCCTAACTCCCTCTCCCTTCCTATAAATGAAGTCCCTTCGATCCACAAATGGTTGGTCATTTATTTCTTTCATTTCTATACTAAAACTATGCCCAAATGCTACCAATCTATCTAAGGAGAAGGAGTGCTTGAAAGGTCTTGGCTTGGACATGGAAATCCACTACAAAGGAGTTTTCCAACATCTAGGAAATGGTTATATGCTTCCCTTTTTGATTCATTAACATATACATTAGGTGTTTACTTTCTATAAATGTCTAAATATTTATTCATTTACCATGATTCTCCTTGATCTGTCATGTAGTTTATGTTTGAATTATACTATGTATGCTCTTGTATATCTTTTTGTCTTTCTATCTCTCTTGTAGGTATCTAGACGCAAGGAATAGCAAGGAGCGAGCCTGGAAGATAAGGGAATGAGATCACCATGAAAGGTTGAGCACTTAGCATCAAAGTGAGGTATGTTTCTCTCTCTTGCTTTGCATTTTTCAACATAAAAAAGGAGATTTTTTTACTAGTTTGTCTGGTTTGTTGCTATATCCTCTCATAGGACTAGAGGGATCACTTATGTCCACATAAGGGATTTATCCTCACAATAGAGAGAGTGAGTTTCACCTAGGAAAGTTTGAATCTTCCTTTGCTATGTGAAGAAGGCCAAGCAAGCCAATGCTATGGTGTGTAAGGCTGGAAGGGCCTGATGAATAAAAGAGGTTGAGATCTGACTACATGCAGTCAAAGAATAGAGTGGAGAGAGGACTATGTGGCCTCTGTGTGCTGGTGAGTGTTGATAGTGAAACAATGACTTGTTGAATATCATGAAAAGTCTCAATAAAATTTGAGTTTTGCGAGAGGTTGTGATGAGTGACTCTTGCTGAGCAGATCAGTGGGCTACTATAGTGTGCGTTATAGTGTTTTCTTCTCAAAGATGTACAAGAAGAAATAAGTTAAGAATGTGGATTACAAACAATATCAATAATAAAAATGGCTTCTAAACATTGTAGACCTACGACAATTGATAGAAACAAAACTTACCAAATTCCAAATCTATGCTACAATACTAGTTACACAACAAAAAGAAAGAGTAATAAATCCAATCATCCAATTGAAACCAGATACACAATGAATAGTTTTATCGTAACATCTGTGAAGGGAATAAATAAATGTTACAAACCCCCCTCTATGGGATTGGTTCTTGGCTATACTCAAACGTGTTCAGCTTGTGTAGAGTCTCTCTCCTCTATAATGCGTAAATTTAACAAAAATATGGTGTGCAACAATGACAATAATCAGAGTTACAACAAACTTGAGTGCAACAATGAAAATAAGCAAAAGTGAATAATGAATGGAAAACCCTTCTATTTATAACAAAATATCGAGTTATCCTCAAATAATTAGCAATAATAAAATATTATTGATCCCATTCTTGGAATAACCACTTGAAATATTTTATTATATTTGGTTCGGAGGGAAAAAGTATTTAAACTTTTATTTAGAAATAATAAATAAATAAGGATTTATTTAATTATCCCTAAGGTATTTAGTCAAATTTGACAAAGAATAATAATTAATTAGTGATTAATTAATTATTCTTAGAGAAAAATAAGATAATTAATGATTTATCTATTTATTTTTAATGATTGGGTCAAATATGACAAGGAATAATAATTAAGCAATGGTTTAATTAATTATTCCTAGAAGAAAATCAAATAAATAGTGATTTCTTTAATTATTCTTCATGAGAATTACTATAAATTACTTAACAAAGGTGGTTTATTAAGTAATTTCTCACAATGGAAACAATTTTACTATGGTAAAATTGGATTTACATGGTGTACATTGTTCCATCTAGTAAATTAGGCTAGATGATCAATTTTTTGGTGATAACAAATTGCTCCCCAATGTATGAGTGTTAGGAGAAAAATGTATGACTGACGTACCTTGTAAAGACACAATCACTAGAGAGCATATGGGAGTCAGAAAGAGAGAGAGAGAGAGAGAGAGAGACCAATAAAGATGAAGTGAAAGAGGATAGGGATAGAGGGGGAAAAACTAATGCAAGTCTCCTTTTATGTTGTGGTGTCGGACATGAATGAGGTGGGGGAGGCATACCCATACCCGCCAAGATAAATTAGTAAAAAAATAATTGTTCACCTAGAAATATAAAACTGAGAAATGAAGTACATGTTGAATGGTATATGACATGCTAGCATAATAGAGCCAAAAAATAATAAAATGTGTCCCATATACATAATGCACATAGAAAAACATGACCCGAGATTGAATACAATAATATCTAAGTACATGAGATACAGAATCCCTTTCCCTCGAAAAATGGGTGGGCGGAAGGTTAGAGCAACTAGACAAGCCCAACTGAACAAGGAAGGGCTCCACAAAACTGAATGGATCATCTCGAGGAGACGTTCATACTATGAACACTATGATCGGTAGGAACCGAACCCATCAACTCTATTGAGCTACATCTAAGGCTGTAGCATAGTACATATGCATCTAGGCATGTGGGCGGCTACCTGAAGGGCCACCCCCTCATGAGGTATGAAACATCTCACACATACTTGGGAATCACTGGTACACCCTGCTGCATCACAGGACTATCAAGTGTATGAATCATGAACATGAAACAACCAAGTCAAAGGGAAATAATGAGTCCCTCTACTCGATCCAAGGCATTGAACAAAAATGGAAGCTAGAACGAAGATACGCCACCCTCTAGGTTGTTCTTCTAGAATAAATGAGTTGATGTTGACATAATAGGTTCCACGATATGTGAGGCAATGAGGATCCTCAACTAAGGCATGAGGGAAAATAGTAATGTGACCCATGGATTGAATGAAGGGATAAAGTGGAAGCTCGGACTGAGGGACAAATATACAACTTCCTTGTCAGAGAAAAAAGTGCATGGTTGACCTGGTAGCGACTGAATCAACTCTGGAGGGCATGGGGATAGTATGAATGGAGACCAAAATTGGAAAAATAGGACAAATGGTATGCAAATATGGATGGAATAATATGACATCATATAATGGGACATGAAATAGACTCCAAGAATGTAAGGGTCACTCATCGTGAATGCTCTGAACAACGGTGACATGATGACAATGCAACACAGACTAGTCCCAGTGGGCTCCATCAAAACATGAGTAAATGATGGTTACTCATGACGAAAGTAAAAAATGGGTTGAAAAGTATTAAGAAGAGGTGATCCTCAAAGTACAAATGTTTCTTTATGATGAAATTTGATTTTGAGAGGTGACGAAGTGACCTTTCTTGGAAAAATCGCTCCCTGGTGAAGTGTCAAATCATCCAAAAATGAGGAAGACCCATTATAGATCTTGGTGAGAGCTTTCCAATGGTGTTTATGGTTCATGAAACAAAGCTACGATCTAGTCGCAATGGGTGATAGAAAAATTGGGTATTTTTCTATGAAAGGACATTTTCCCTCCAATTTGGATTCATTTTCTAAGTGAGTTGTGGTGAATTTGGAGAGGAGGAAAAGGCCCTAAATATTGTGGATATTGTAGTAGACAAATTGACCATCAGAATAAAGATCTGTGACTTTTAGGTAGGTGGCCTTGCTCATCTCTTCAATAGTAGTCGTTTATTTCTTGATTTTTGGCACCTGACAACTCCACAATGGACCCCTACCCTTGCTCATGGTTGCATTTAACTTTTTGGGCCCAGAAGTACGATCCAGCTCACAGTAAACACCTAGAAACCTATGAGCTCACATTTTTTGGGCTTAAAATTGTGATTTGGGGTTTGGGAGGGGTGTGCCTACAAGCCTGATGGGGGTTGTAGGCTCATGAGTGTAGACCATTGTTTATGTCTTTGAACTGACAATACATGTGGTGTTTTGCAGGCATGGTAGATATGGAAATAAACTAGCATGAATGAGACTTGGATACTCTTCGATCCGAGATCCAGGGGGATCAGGTTGTTCAAAGGGCATTGGCTCATTATGGGGTTCTCAAGTTGGTGGAGAAACCACTGATGAGGGTAGGTGAGCCCTTACTATCGAGAACTGTGAGCTATTGGGATCCATATCGAGAAGTCTTTGTCATGGAAGGGCACAAGATTGAGCTCACAGTACAGGATATTTAATTCTTGGCTAGACTGCCTCCCCTCGGAGTGGTGGGGGATATTCATTAGGTGTTACCTCATGTGGGGAACATTACTGAGTTTGTGGAGCGCCATTGTCGATAGGGTGTTCATGTCAAGGGCATGACTATCCTACTTGTTGATATAGAGAGGCTAGAGACACAGGCTATTGTCACAATTGTGATACGGATCCTGGGCAACCAAGCATTCCACCACATCACTCGTGGGCAGATGATGTCAGTTGAGAGTGTTTTGGTCAAGACCTACTATGGGTGGGCCCAAATGATACTGTTGTCAGTGAAATGACAGTTGAGTCTTTGCAGGAGGTAGGTGAACCGCGACTGTGCTTTTGGTACAATACTATGTGTGTTCTTCTTTGAGATACACATTATTCGTCCTCATGTACAAATCCAAGATGGGGCCTACAGGAGCCTAGTATGCACATCTGGTGGGAACTACTATGGAGAGGATGAGGAGAGGGAGTCAGATGTGTGTTCCAACCTAATTTTTTCACACATTGGGATAAGATGCCCCTTTCAATTGATGATTGCCCTTACAGCGGGATGAACTATCAAGGATATCCTGACTTGCCACTTTTGCATGGCAGAGTTTGGGGACCATATGGTAAGTATTAAGTTGTTATGATTATGGTGCATTTCATATTTTTATCACATGTATATGGTACTGAGTGTAAAATATGTTGTATGCATACGTAGCACCAATAAAGCCAGAAGGATATGTACGCCAAACTGCAGCACCTCGGGCTGCAGATCATGGGACATCATTATCACAACAGGGTCTAAAGGAGACTGCACTACTCATTGATATTCATCATAGGTTTGATGTACTCTTGACTGGAGTTTCAGAGCGTGGATGGCATGAATTAGAGGATCAGTACAGATATGAGTGCATCAGTCTTCCCTCAGAGTGGCGAGGTATCGTGTGGCACTTGGTGATGGCTTGTCAGGAGGTATGTGATATAACGGTAGGTGGAGTAGAGCCTTTGTCATGAGATCCGTGGGACAATGACTAGATGTAGGGACATGCAAGTCCTATTGGTTGCGATTTTTGTAACATGCTATGGACATGTTGGATGAATTTAGAGCTATGGCTCCAAACACTTTTATGATACATAATATGACTATGCATTTTATATGATGATGATGGTTCACCATTTTTTTTGTTTATGGCTATCTTCTTTGGTATACATGTCATAAATGCCAATCTATAATGTTTTTTGTGATTGTATATACATAGTGATTTTGGTCTCTAGGCATGATTGAATGTAATGGTTTCAAATTCATGTACCAACAACTTAACCCATAGATATTTTCTAAATAGGACTTGGTTATGCACATAATATACACCATTCAATTGCATGACAAGTAGAAACGAATCTAAATGAACATGAAGATGAAGGATGCGATGAGCGACAACATTGACTAGCAAACCTATCACTGCGTCATATTTGGCCTAATTATTGGTGACAGATCTAATGCACATGTCATTTGAAAGGACTAACGTATGCAACAGGGTAAAAATGGCACAGGCTCTCGAGGCTCGATTTTGGGAGAAGCAACGCATACCATCGTCATGACCGATATACGGTGTCGATGATTGATCCATATGAAAGGTGCAAAAGAAAATGGATGAGATGATGCAATATACCTAACTTCATGGCAGAAATAAAGACACGAAAATCAAAGGGATGTGCTATGAGTCAAATTTCTTGAGGTCGAGTGCATTGGGAGAATTAGTAAGGAAATGACATTCAAAATGCTTTGAAGAAATGCCCCCTTCCTTAAGTGTAGGGGTAATAAGGGGTATACATAGCTTCCATTGTGTCCTCATTAGGCTAGGTGATGGGAGGACAGGAGGAAGACTGACTACATGATGTTGTGAGGTTACCTGGTGCATCATCCAGAGAAATAAGGTTCACATACGCATCATATTGAATGGTAGATGATGGGCTAGTAGATGGAGGATATATAGATGTTGAGACCTAGGATTCTGTCAAAAGAGATTTGATAGAAGTGTGCATAGAAACCTTAGAAAGGTTTGCCTGCGAGGAACTCAAGGATGGTGACAAGTAAAGGATATGGCCTATGGTGTCTGTCATCTCAACATTTGGGGTGGGATCATAATGGTAGGACCAGAGTCCCCCTGTTTTGGTTGACTAGTGGTACCATAATCCATGGGTAGAGGAGTAGATGATCCACTGCGAGTGGCCTCGTATTCGTGAAGCGCTTCAAGGCAGTCGCGAAATTCATTGAGACGAGGATAATAATGGGAATAGTGACCGTGATGATCACACAGGGCACCATGGTGGTTTGTGCAAAATGTTTTGAGTTTATTAGGTGGTCTCGGTATGTTAACATGGACTTCAGGGGTATTTGACTCAAATAATGTTTCATGAACCAAAGTTTTGAGTTGAGGGACCTAGAAGAAATTATTGGTGGCGTTCCCAACAACGTTACACAAAGTGCAAAGAGGTGATGAATTTGGGGCCTTAGGGGTTGGAGGAGCTTGGGGAGCATTGTATTTTGATTTTTTCCTTTTATCTTCCCCCCTAACAAGATTGTTTCGTAATAGGAGTGAGTTCCTGTTGAGGTTGTGATGGAACTGAAGAAACGTCAGGGGCCATAGGGACCGGTTCAGCCAGGGTCAAAGCATGATAAAGTCTTAGCTGACTAGGCAAAATGTTTGAAGGGATATCGATGTACCATACTGGGATCCCTGGAGTCATGTTAGGGAGGACTAGCGAAGCCATGAAAGGGATAGAAAATACTCCCAAAGGGGGGAATAAGAATGGTATAGGGCCTGTAGGATAATGTCGCGATAGAATAACTCCTAGATGGCTGAGACCTGGAGAAACAGTTCTTGGTGGAAACATAGGAGATGCACCCACAAATGGAGGAGGCTCTTGGGGTTGGATCTAGAGGGACCAGTTGGAATGGAAACAACAGGGTGCTGAGGAGCTGGCTATTGATGAGGTGTATCAGACTTCTTAAGGGTAGCCTTGACACTTGTAACATGCAAACACTCATAGAGTTAGGTTCTGAGATGGGAGGGGGAGGACCATGGAAAGCACCCAATAGTTATGAATCTTTGTAGACTCTGGGTGAAACATCGATGGTAGAAGGTGAAGATTGTTTATCTGACATTGACAAGATAATGGACTCAAAGGAGGTCACAGATGCCGACTCGTAGTAAGTCAACAGATTGATGGTCATGATATTGTCATCATGTAGAAGCACATCTTTCAAAACAGTGCATACGCGACAACTGAAATGGAATATGTGTAACTACAACCTCAGGGAATGTTGTAATCCAAAGGGGCATCAATGAATTCAATTTCGTTTGGGTACAGCCTTTCCTTCAAGGGTCACTGGACAGTTGTGGTACATGCTAAGGGGCTAGGAGGAGTGTACTTGAGTTGTTTCCAAATAGTAGAAAATATCACACAGGTGGATGCACCTTCGTGAATAATGCATCAGGAGATATGGCATTACAAACTTGGACTGGTATCCGTAAAGCAACGGATGAGGGAAATGGTGGATGTTCTAATGTATCAACCAGAAAGACAATCAAATGATCATTAGAAGCATCTACTACACCCAAGGCGGTTAGTAGAGCTTTCTTTTCAGATGAGCATGACTGGAGGACTTTGGGCATCAACATGGAAGCAAGTGATTGTGCCAAGTCATTTACTATATTGTATGTATGGGTAGCTCTATTAGAAGCCGCATTATGAAGTAATGCTATATTTGGGATCTTGGGAATGGCCTCAACCTCTGGCTGAGGGATATGTAGTGGATCATTTGGTGTCGTAAGAGGCTCAATGGATGCTTTGGTCTTGGACTCAGTGGTAGACAAAGTCTAGGGCTTGTCATATTGACGCGACCAAATTTATAGGCTGATATTGGAGGGATTAACCTCATCATAATTCATCATAAGGATATGGTAGTCATGAAGACTAGAAGGTTGGAGGGGGATAGATTTCATGACTTGGATGAGGTTGAGCAACACCAAATCCTTGCTGGGGGAAATCATTTGTGAGCACTATCGATTGAGATGGTGTAGGATTATGAGGCAATTGTTGACCTATAGAAGTTGCCTGAGCTTCCCACATTTGGCACATCTAAGTAAGAGAGGGCACTCATGTTTATAATGGCCACATACACCACAACATGCATAAGGATTTTTCACATGAATAGCCTTAATCTGCTTGGGATAGCTACGTTGTTGCTGGTTGTTGGTGTTAGGTTGGCTCCTGTGGGGTTCACTAGGTTGATTACCTTGATTACCCTTCTCCTTATCCTTTTTCTTATAATCTTGGGGATTGGTCACACTCTACTATGCAAACACTTCACCCTGAGGGGGTGGTGGTTGCTGGGGCTAAGGATCCATAGGAGGCTACGACACTAATGCTTGAGAGGATGGAGTGTTAGGCTATGCATAAGGAGGAGAAATAGTTTGGTGGAAAGGTTGGGGTCCTGAAAACATGTTGCTAGCAGGAGGGGCATGACTGTTGGAGGAACTAGTGCCCCCCTCCAGATAACAATAAATTTGATGAGTATATGGCGATGGGTGTGAAACGGTTCCAATGATACCATTGGTGGTGTGAGATGCCCCCCATGCATTAGCACTTCTAGGAAGAGGGAGGTCTAGAATGATGGTATAGATACAACTGGATTGCGCATAAATCAAGTCATATATGAAGGTAGTTTGGAGAGCTTCTTCCTTGGTATGAGGAAAATGGGATGCGACATCTTTTCCAATGGGCACTAGAAATCGTCTAAGGAACCAATCTAGATAGATATGGTCTATGAAAGACAGGGCATAACATGTGTTTCGGCTTCGATGCCACTCTTGAACATGATCAAATAGGCGAGTGGTGAAGGACTGATAGAATGAGGTCAATAGCTTCGTATTAGTGTTGTACCAGAGAGGCAATTATAAGTATGAAAGAAATGCTTTAGAAATCATCGCAAAAACATAATGAGATGTGGAGGGCTAGTCTACATACCATTTTGGAGTGTCTCTAGTAAGCATGGTTTGCAATAATCAAAGACGAATGGAGTCATCAGTTATCGAGTTGGACAAAAACCACATGTGGAAGGATCAGACATGGTTGGTAGGATCCTCTCTAGGATTACCCTCAAACTTTGGGATGTCTTAGGGAAGCTTCGTTGGCATAGCAGGCCAACCAACATCAAGGTGTATGGGGTCATTTATCAAGAGGTTAAAATCTGTTAGACTTAACCCAACCATAAAGGGCAGCTTGGGGGCTGCTAGAATGGTTCCTGAGACTATTCCACTTGATGTGACAACTGGTATAGAAATAGAGCCAACACCAAGTTGGGTTACCGCACCAGCTGTGGGTCGAGACATGGTGATGATATACCGTGAAGGAGGCTTATAATCAGATAAGGACTCACATGAACCAGGACAAGATTCGATGTGGGGACTCTAAGGGATATGAACATGAATCCGGGCAGGGGCAATATGCCCAGGAGAAAAGTGGGGGTGAAGGCCTAATAGTCTATGCAAGAAACATCTTTGGTAAGACACACACGACACAGAAATGGTAGAGGGAGATCAACAGTATGCCTTTGTCTCAATGTGGGGAGATAAATTTTTTATGTTAAGTATTGGCTTGGCAGTGTAAACCAAGTGCCCTTTGCTTAAGGTGTGCTTATGTGTGTAAGTGTATTTATTGATTAAGCCCAGATAGTTTTTGTAAAAAAAGAAAACATCTTGCTGAAAACAAACTGAAATTAATAACAGAAAATGAACAACAGAACAATTAACTAAACCCCACCCAAACTGGGTTTGCAAACACTATGCCAGTTGCTGGCTAAATCAATGGAAAATACACTAAAATGGTTAAGTGAATTAAATGTCCATGTGGCTGGGATTAAGTGACACTAAGGTGTTGGAATGTGGTGAAACCACAACAAAAAACCAGAGAGGAAGATCGATGCAAAAAGATAGGGAGATGGGTGACACACCTAGTGAAAGCAATGGGACCCTAAGGCCAATGACCAAAGAAGTTTAAATGTGACACTATGGATGGTAAAAACCTATCTTTACATATTTGAAATAGAAGGGTACAGATCTAGAAAATGTGGCTGAAAGCACTGCAAACACTCAAACTACTCACTCAACTAAACTCCTCCTACAAAGGGGGAAGCATACTAGAAGCCCTAGCGGAGGCTAAATTCAACTTCAATGAGTAAATTAGAGTGGATCAAGGCCTAAGTAGGATGAGATAGAGGTAAGACAACCTAGTAGACGACTCTCTGGAAAACCTAGAAACAGATCTGAGAAAAACCTTAAAACCCAGAAATCGCAAGTACTAACATGTTTTCCTATAAGGGTCACACTTTTTGGGTTGATAAGTGTGCTCTAGCCTCTAGATCACACTTTTTGGACCAAAATTTTTTATTTATGCACCATGGATCTCGATCAGAAAATATCAGAAAAAGTCTCATCTTTGTTGCGGCTCGTTCCTGTGACCTACAGAAAAGACTAGAAAGCTTGCAGAAGTTAGAAATTTAACAACTCTAGGGTTAAAAAACTAGGAAACATTAAGAGAATTGAAAAAGGAATAAACCCTAGGCTAAAAACCAAAGCTCACCCAGGTTTTCGGATCTGAAGTATAAAACCCAATGGAGTCACCTATTTTTTGATTGGGAACAATCAGAAAATCCCCAGTGGAGTCGCCAATTGTGTTGTAGTGTTTTCCTCTCAAAGATGTGCAAAAAGAACCCATGTAATATTGTGGATGAAAAACAATCTCAACAATACAAATGGTTGCCAAATATTGTATACCTACAGTAACTGATAGGAACAAATCCTACGAAAGTCTAGATCTATGCTACAATCATAATTAAATAGAAAAAACAAAGAGTAATAACTCTAATCATCCAATGGAATCCATATATACAAATAATAGTTTTATTATAACACCTATAAAGGGAAAAAATAAATGTTACTAGCCCGCCTCTATCGAATGGGTTCTTGGCTATCCTTAAACGTCTTCAGCTTGTGTAGAGTCTCTCTCCTCTATAATCTGTAAACCCAAAAAAAATATGGTGTGCGACAACAAAAATAATCAAAAGTGAATAATGAATGGAAAACCTTCTATTTATAACAAAATATTGACTTTTCCTCAAATAATGAGCAATAATATAATATGATTGATCCCATTCTTGGAATAATCGATTGGAATATTTTATTATATTTGGTTAGGAGGGAAAAATTATTTAAACATTTATTTGGAAATAATAAATAAATAAATGACTTATTTATCATCTGAAGGAATTAGTTAAGGAACAATAAATAAGTAAGAATAATCATGGTTCCTTCTCCCACCAATTGTTTTGAAACAAAACACATACTGAGTAGTATCTTCATGCCAGTTTGCATCATTTCCCTACTCAAAAGCTGGGTGTTCTCAACACCCTTGCTACTCGTGTCGTGAGAATCTTTGACCAAAAGGGCTTTGACAAAGAGAAAGCCCATCTCCTTAATGTCTTTGTTAATAATAGTTATAGTAGATACCTTGGTTAGAGGGCTTTCCTTAAATCCTACAAGAATTCAGTGGTTAAGAAAGAAGCTAAAGATCGAGTCCGAGGGGTCCATCTACCTTATATCGAAGGGACCACTGATAAGATTGCAAGGATTCTTAGGAAGCATAATGTTCCCTTGACCTTTAGACCCCTTAACACCATTCGTAATTCCCTCTGATCGGTGAAGGATCCTGTCAACCCTAAGGATATGAAGGGTGTCTACATTATTCAGTGTTCCTGTGGGACCCCCTACATTAGCGAGACTGGGTGTTCTCTTAATCAAAGGATTAATGGGCACTCAACAGACATAAAACATGGGAGAACCAAGTCTTCCGCACTGGTGGAGCATGCGAAGAAGACTAAACATCACGTTTGTATTGAGGAGGCCCATGTTATTGCTAAGGTTATGCAGTTTCATCACCAAAAATTTAGGGAAGCCATTGAGATTGAAAAAAGGCCAAGCAATCTCAATAGAAACGACAACTGGAAGATTAGTTGTTGCTGGATCCCTATCCTCTCTTCCTAGTGGTTTCTTCCCCCTCGCATTCTAGTTGGTTGTTGTTTCCTTTTCTGTTTCTTTAATTTTTTCAGTCACCTAGCTTCTTTCACCCTCCTCAATTAATGAATTGAACTAATTATCTATTTCCTTTCTCTTCCCCTAATTATCATGTACTGAAGTTTTTAACTAACCTATTTTCTTTCTCAATTCCTCTATGATTTTTTGGTCCTTTTTGAAATCTCCCTCATTTTATTTTCCTTATATTTATTAGATATTCCTTTTCATAACTAAATTAATGTACTAAAATTATCTATTATAGATAAGTATTGATCTAAAGTTTAGATTTAAGTAGAAAGTTCAAGTTTAAATTAGATAGCTTAACTAATAAATTTATATTAATAAGTTACCCAAACCATTAATAGTGATAATAATAAGAATAATACTATTATTAAAATATAATAATAATAATAATAATAATATAATTTATGAAACAATAATTAATTTTATAATATTATTATTTTAGTTATGTTAAGGATAAAAGTAAATCCATACTATTACTAATATTAATAATCCGTAGATCTATTAATATATTAAACATAAATATGTTAACATTTTACTCAATTATTATTATTAATATTACCCAGATTTATTATTTTTAACACAAATATGATTAAGATATTACTTAAATGATAAAAAAACCAACAAAAAAGTATTAAATAATATTCATATGTAGGATTTCATAAGTTTAATCATCTAACTTTAACGACATTCAGAACATACATACATACATACATACATACATACATACATACATATATATATATATATATATCTAACACTAATAATACATTGAATAACTACTTATCTAATAATATTATTATAATTAAGTCATTTGATCAAATATAATATTAGTCATCGTCCCCATCCCTTGGACCAGTCCAATTGGCTAGTCAAATGTAGCAGTTTCATGGTCAAATATAGCCGTTGGTCCAGTCTAGTCAAATATAATTGTTTTCTAGTCAAACCTAGTCATTGGAAGGTCTGCTCTCCCTATTTAACATGCAACCATTATTTGATTCTTCAACTTGTCCTGATGATGAACCACACTCGTTGGTTCGAAACATGTCAACAAATGTATTATTATGTGATTTATGCCGAAATTTTTTTGTCATAAAAGTAAGGATTTATTTAATTATTCCTAAGGTATTTAGTCAAAATATCACAATAATAATAATTAATTAGTGATTAATTAATTATTCTTAAAGAAAAATAAGATAATTAATGATTTATATGTTTATTTTTCATGATTTAGTCAAATATGACAAGGGATAATAATTGAAAAATCGTTGAATTAGTTATTCCTAGAAGAAAATCAAATAAATAGTGATTTATCTAATTACTCTTCATGGGTTTAACTATAAATCACATAACAAAGGTGGTTTATTAAGTTATTTATCATAGTGAAAGAAATTTTACTATGGTAAAATTGGCTTTACATGGTGTACTTCGATCCATCTAGTAAATTAGGCTAGATGATCAATTTTTTGGTAATAACAGTGTGAGTAGAGTGAGCAGAGAATGAAGCTGAGATGAGGAACACTTGCTCTCAATTATAGAGAACAACTGGCTCCTATTTAGGTGTGGGTTGGAGCCTACATACAAGAAGTTGGTGCTTCCATCTCTAGTGGGTGCTTGTGAAGGCTTGGGGATTGGTTCCTCCTGCAAGTTGGTATTTACATAAACCCAATAAGTTTAAATTTTTTGCTTGCAACAAATCCATAAAGTTAGCACTTCACATGGTACTTCTGGTAAGTTGAATAGGTGTCTACAAAAGGAGGGAGTTGCTGCTTCCTGCTAGGGGCGCTAGCAAATAATCAAAGTGAGTGGGTGTGTCCTATGAGTGGAAGCTCACAAAAATAATTTGATGTAATGGAGTAGGTGCTCTTAGTTACATAAATAACAACAACAAGCTTTGGTGGTTTTTTTCCCGAAAGGGTTTCGACATAAGACCTTGTGTCTCATGTTTATGATGCTAATGGTGTGTGCTTGTATGCTGATTTAATATTGCTGCCATATTATATGTTCAAATATGGATGTTTTCTAAGTTTGAATAAGAAAAGTAAATTGTCGTTAAGAATTTGAAAAATGGCTTTAACATTGATTCACCCCCCTCTCAGTATTAACATTGTTTCCAACCTGTGTAAGTCAATGAATTTCCTCAATTTTTCTATGTGCATCAATGCATTTTATCTGCTCTCTCTTCTTCCTGCTAGATTCTGTTTTTTGAATATGACTACTTATCCCCATAGTTATAAGCCTACCTCTAGTAGAGGGATGCTAAGTGAAATACCCTAGAGAATATATATCAATACATTGAATCTCTACAATAGTGAAGGGAAGACAGAGAAAAGCAACATAAACAAGAACCGTCTACAATGCTTATGAAGCATACCGTCAAATTACCTACAATGTTTAATAATACCAACAAATAACTAGAAGATAAAACAATAACACTTGAGACTGAAAACCAAGGAATGAAAAATGGGATGCAAGAAATAAAACAAAAAAAACAATCAAAGGCTGAATGAAACTACATCATGAGATATGAGTTTAAAGAAATAAAAGAAAAACTCTATAGTAATTCAACCCGAAGTAGCATGACAAATAAACTAGATATGAGACATATAAAAGAGGAAATCAATAAATTAATTGAATTGGACCATGAATGACACAAAAGATCCCATAACCTTATAATTGCATCTATAAAATATCAAAACGATTATGACACATTAGAAATAGTAAAATAATAATAGATATATCACTTGAAAAATCGAGTAGCTTATCTAATGGAAGGAAAAAGGGTTGGAAATATTCTTGACCATAAACATAGATTAATCTGTGTTAAGGTAAGTTGAAATGACCACATATTATATATACTTAGTAAATTTCCAAGTCTATAAGGGCCATGAATCTTTATAAATTAAGATCTTATTCCAGAAGATCAAGTTGAACTAAGGAAAAGTGTCCAAAAGGTAAAGGAGGAAAGGAAGGAAGGAAAATGGGCAATCATTAGAAATAGGAAAGCTATTGTTGGAGATAGATTCTAAAATAAAAGTGATAAATAGGAATTAGGAGCACTTAGGATCCTATTATAGAAGTTTCGTATCTTTCCATGGCATCAATCTCCTATGTTAAGCTAGATTCCAAGTGATATTGATCTTATTTTCTTAGTTGAAACCTGGAAGCCTAACAGATCTAAGATCCCCCACATAAATGGATTCATTATTTAGTCTACTTAGAACAAAAAATCCTCTCATAGAGGAATTGGTGGTATAGATTGTTATATAAAAATAACATTTTCCTACATTCAGTTGCATAAGATTAACACCCTCCATCAGTATGCTACGATCAAAATTTTTGAGTCTACTACCAATAGGATTTTTATTGCAATTTGTTATTTTTCTCCTATAAACTCTACCTCCTATAAGAAAAAAACCTGGATAAGCACTTCCCTTTACTACCTTAGAACAAGATTTCCACAGTCTAATGAATGAAGGAAAAATTCTTTTATTAGGGACTTCAATACTAGAACTACTACTAACCAATCCATTATATTAAGTAATAAGTCTAGCTGTAACCCCCTATGGCTTGACGAGGATTGTGACTTAGAGAGTAAATTGAAAAGAAATTTGAAAGAAATAATAAAGAACCTATTTGGGACCAAGCTAATCAATATTTGCAGTACCTAAGATCTAATAATTTGTAACATGATTAATAAGTGTCCTACCTCTAGCCAGATGAGTTCTATTCATGGGTGTGAGGACACTGTTGTGCACTATTGTTATATTTGATACCCAGTTTCTCAATCCTATTGTTAATTTGACCTCCTAAGTGACCACGAGCATGACTCTGATCAGAAACCTCTATCCTTAATGCTAAACCTTGAAATCCACACTAGCCACATGCAAAATAATGGTAATATTCAAAGACATATTCATTATGGTAAAAGTAAAATGGATCTCTTCTTAAAGGATTTAGTTAGGGATTTAGGTCTCTTAACATATAATGATAACATTGATCACATATACCACAATTTTACTACAACCATTTCCACTACCATTAGCAGATTCTCTATTGAGGTATCATATAAAATGAACAATAAAACTTCCAACCCTTGGTATGATAATGAATTTAAGTTTGTTAGGAAAGCAGCTAGAGATGCACCTAATGAAACTATAAATATTTAAAAAACAAGTGTGTACAAATCTTTTATCGAAAAGAAGAAAAGGAACTATATAAATAAGAAGCACAGGTACCTTCCTAAGCTCTCTAAAGTTGAGCCTCGAATTTTTTGGAACAATATTCTTGTCCATAAAATGAATGAAAATAATTTGATCCCCTTAAATGAATGGGATATATATCTTAAGAATATTTATGACTCGCTGGACACCATGGGAAACGTCATAAAAACTCCTATAGAGGAAGATATACTTTCTTTGTAAGGCAGGTAGTTTGGGATTAAGAAGCTCACTAATGGGAAAGTTAGGGATATTGATGGTTATGAAGCTGAAACTTTCAAAATAGGAAGGTATATCCTTATCCTGAATATACACAAGCTTCTAAATTTGGTAGTGAAACATGGCTTCCCTAAGCCATGGATGAAAATCCTTATTGTGCCTATGTTTATAAGTGGGGATAGAAATGTTCCCTCTCACTATACGAATATCATGATTAGCCACATTTTAACCAAACTATATGGGCTCATTTTGGAAAATAAGATTAGTTTTTGGCTTGAAATCCATGGTAAAAGTTCCATATGGAAAGCCGATTTGATGAGGCATCATTCCACTATGTCTAGCCTTGTCACTCTTAGGACCATTACTGAGGAGTGTTGAAATAGTAAAACTGATCCCCTTTTTTATTTTGTTGACTTTAGAAATTCCTTCTACATTTCTCGTCGGGAGAATATATGGAAACGACTCGTAGAGGTAATAGATCCTCTTGCGCTGAGGGTTTTTGTAACTAGGCTATATGAGAATGTTATTGCCAATAATAATACCACCAAGTGTTGGTTTGAGGAGACTAAATGAAAAATCAGAGTTAAGCAAGGATGTCCCCTATCGACTACCCTTTTTTGCATTTACCTTGATAAGCTAGAAAAGTGTTTAGAAGCTACTGGATGTGAGGGACCAAAGCTTACTTGTATAGTCATTACTCTTCTCCTTTATGTTTATGCTATCATTCTTCTTTGTAGAAGCCTCGATGATCCCAACATGCAACTTAGAAACCTTCATGATTGATGCTCAAAGATGGGTATGATTGTTAATACCTAGAAGACTAAAGTCATGATAATCAAATCCAAAAAGATCAACTATGATAATTTCATATATGATAAGGTTTACTCCGAGAAGATTTTCTCATACAAATATTTATCTATTGACATTGACCATCATCTAAAATGGAACTATAACATTGAGAAAAAGGATTATATGAGGCGAGAAAGCTTACTATGAGCTTGAAAACAATTTTCAATCAATAGATCATTGGGTTTGGTTTAAAACAAAGTTCCTCTTCAAGACTCTCATCACCGCTACAATTTTATATGGATGTGAGGTGTAGGGATACAATATATATATAGAGTCATGGAGAAATATTGAGATGATCCAAAATGAATTTATAACACAAAACTTCAAGGTTAACGAAAATAATCTCTACCTTATTCTCTTGATAGAAACTAAACTTCCCCCCACAGAAATCATGCGTGTGTTTGGGTATCTTATGTATAAGAAAAACCTCTCCAACGTGGAAACCAAGAGACTAAAAAAAAATGCTTCTAACTTTAGTCAAAACACCCACCTCTGGCTCAAGTGAGGCTGGAATAAGGATGTCTAGTCTTGGTTCGATTATTGGAGGATAAAGTTGGATATAATCTTGGAGAATAAGGATAACATAAAAAACACCATTACTTCCAAATTTAAAGATAAGTTGTTGAGTGATAAGTATTTCTAGGGGAAAAGGAAATTAAGGTATTATAAAGAGGTGATAAGCACCACTTTTTCTAAGTAGAATTATCTTTCTATCTTGACCAATGCCAAAAAGAAAATAAACATTGCAAAGATTATAATTAATTATCATGAACTCCAAAGTGAAACCAAGTGTTGGCTTATTCCCAAAACACCCTGGGATGAAAGCGTCTTCCCCCTCTGCAATACTAAGAGAGTAAAGGTTGAAAAACACTTTCTCTTGGATTCTCCAACCCTTATTGACATATTTTCTTCGTTATAAAACATTTACCACACTACCAACCTTCTTGATTGTTAAGTTAACAAGAATGGAGTATCTTAGAGTGCTTCTTCCCCTTCTATTTGATCATAGAAATAAAATATTAAAAAGGGTCAATTAATTGATTAATTCTTTTAAAGTTCGATAGACCTTATTCATCTTAGTGAACTTTAATAATTACCATGATTTATAAATTTTAATTACATTATCTTTAGTTACATAATAATATATTGCTTAATTCCTTTTTGGTTCTAAAGAAATATTTAATATGTTTTTAATGTATTATTTAGCGTGACTAGTTATAATGAAATTTTCAAATAAATTTATAATTTATTTTATTTTATCTATCACTTTTTTTTCAAATTTACTCTTTTATTTTTTATATAACATATTTAAAATTATTTTATTATTAAAGTAATTTTAAATCAACAAATATTTATTTATCTTCTCTCTTTTCTTTTCTATTTCTTTAATTATTTATTAATCAATTCTCTCACTGTCCTCTTCATCTCACTTCTAAAGATAACTGAATTTTGGATATGTCAAATATATATTTTCACTTTTATTATTATTAATTTTTCAACATCCTATTTATTCTTTTAATTTAATTTTATAAATTCTGGTTTTCAATGATTTAATGTTGTTACTTATTAATTTCTAATAAATATTAATGAAATTTTGTTAATTTGTAATAATAACTAATTTAATATTAGTATTGAATGCTCTAATATTTTACTTATTAATTTTAATAATCTTCATTATATTAAATTTTGTTAATTTCCAGTAAATAACTAATATTATATGTAATAAATAAATAATCTAATATTAGTATGGAATGATTTAATATTTTTACTTCTTAATTTCTAATTAATCTTCATTAAATTAAATTTGTTAATTTCCAATAATAACAAATATTATATATTTTAATCTTTTGACTAACCATTTTTCTATAAATATTAAAACTTTAATTTATGGTTAATTATGGATAAGTGTAATGATAGGAAGTTTTAAAAACTGCTTGACACTATGTAATTATTTATTGCAAAATATTTATATCAAAAGTTAATACGAAACCAGATCAATAAATTTATTTTCTTATGAAAATAATAATATATTTTTACAAAGAATGAGCAGTTTATTATTAAGTCTACACTTGGTTGCAACAAAAACATTTAAGAAGAGATTACATTTTGTCTAGTGATTAAGGTTCTTCGAAATATTGGAGACTTGAAATTATATTCTAAGAACATATTATTTGCACACATCTTATAACTTATTTTGTATGTATAATTTTGACAAAATTGTCCCACCAAAAAAATAATTTTACAAATGGATATCATACATTAAGGAGGGTTTATAGAAATCTTGTGAGATGGGCCATAGAAACTACTACCTTTTTAGTTACACTAATCATCTTCCTTTCTCTGGAATGGTAATCTTCAATTTTTTAGCGCATGACCTTAGTCTTGTCTTCAAGCTTATTCATCCTAGCTTTGAGAATTTTGTGTCGATCAATGGGAAGGTGGAGACAAGAATTGCAACCATTAAATCCCTATATGGCAGTTGTGGCGGAGTGAAAAGATTTCATGGTGAATATAAATCCAAGGAAGGGTAACCAGTTGAAAGTGTAATGACTGCAAGAGGGATGGGAAAAGGGTCTGTGATAATAGATAGGAAGGGAAGAAGGGTCAACAACCGAAGAGAGTGGGGATGGGGCTATCAGTGTCAAACTAGATGAAGAATCAAAATACCCCCAACATAGTGAGGTCTCCAAGGAATACAATAGATGACTAGCAACCCAAATATGTGACGAAAGCAAAGATATACAAAATCTAGATTGAGAATGAAAATTTAATGAGGGGGAATAGGATATATTGGAACACTGAGATTTATGAGCTACCTTATGATATCTGCTCGGTTGCATTTGCAGTGCCAGCGTGACTTCGACCAGAGGGAAGTAGACTAGAAACTTAGAGGGTCCAAAATGAGTGGGGGCCTATGTTACCATAAACGCGAAATGGGAAACAAAATGAGAAATGACAATGATACGAGAAACAGAGTTTTGAGGTTTCTGACTCAACAAATGAGAGGGAAAAATATATATATGAAAACACAGATTTAGTTTCAACTACATTTACAACTAAATTTAATTAAAAGACGAAATAATTTGAGTTCATGCTTAGCAAATTTACCATTAAGTATATATGTCTCCCAAGGCCAAGATATACCATTATGAGGGAAATAATAAGTAGAATCTGTAATTGAATGTACACTTCTTAAACCATATAATAATTTTTAAGTTATGAGTTTTACCAATATATATTATAGAGGCAAAGCATTCATAAACTATAATAAAAAAAGGAAAATAGTTTTCAGGATGAATTTCAAGCTTAATAGATTGCTTCATTCCTTGTAGTAAGTTTGGTGAAAATGATAAAAAAATACATTAGGATCAATTTTCGGCCACTTTCCATACTCCTCTCCAATATGAAACAAGAGGGGCTGCGGGGCAGCTAGTCCCTGCCCCAGCCCAATAGTCAAACAAAAAGTCCAAATAGTGTGTTTGTTTGATTTTGCTGTGTGCAAGCAGTCGTATTCTGAGCAATAGTTAGTCGAGAACTAGTCGAGAACCAGCGATACAAGCAGTCGTATTCTGAGCAATAGTTAGTCGAGAACCAACGATCCCTTCTAGTTATAGGAGGACCATTTGAACCAGCAGAGCTAGTCTTTCAACACCACCCGCATTGGCTACATATGCTACAAATTGGCTTTGTCGGCTACCGTTTTTCTTATGTTCTCCGGCAGCAGGTTGACTCCTTCCGTCTCCGTCTCTGTTGTCAGCCCACTCCGTCACCGTCCGTTGCCGTGTAGCTAAGTCCTCGTTTCTCCCACGACGCGCTCCAGTTGCACTTAAACTCCACCTGCACGACGGGCTCCAGCAGCTCAAACTGCAGTTCCCCGCGTGATTGAAACTACACTCTGTTGTGTAGACTACGCCTCGGATAAATCTGCTCAATTATTACACTTCCAAACACAGATGGGTCCCTTGTGGCACTCAAATAGTTTTTTATTTATTTATAAATGGTAAGGTTTCAAATAGTTTTTCTTAAAGTAAAAAATGCAAAGGACTATGTTTATGTTTTCTGAATGAGTTACAATAGCTATGTTCTCCAAAATGCGAAACAATAATCAATACCTATACATCTTATGTACACCAAGGTAACACTATCATAACGCTTAGAGACCACCACAATGTCACTCTATTTCTGTCACTCTACTCGCAAGAATTAGCGATTTTAATGCACGGCATTGAAAGAAAAACGAAGTAAAAGCCATCTTTGTTTGAACTTTGAAGGGACGAAAATGCATCATAAAAAGTCTTGAAAAAATAATAATAATACAAAGGAAAAAGTTGATGATCAAGGTCGACTAAATCGCAATAAAATCTCCGACTCCACATTATCATGTGATCCATGTTTTTCAAAATTGCACTGTGGAGTCCACAGAAAGCGCATTAAATTAATAATAAATGTCTCCTGGAGTCTTTACAACATATGCCATTTGGCTATTCGCCCGACTCCCATAAAGTAATTTATATGTTCTGTCACTGCCCGTGCACAAACGCTAAAGTTGCTGCTCAGTTTGATTCTTTATATATTTATGGTGCGCTTTTCTCTCTTCGTCATGCCGATAACCGACCTATAGCCATCACGCAGGTGAGCATCGATTTACTGCGTTTTCTATAAAACTTATGCATGTGTTTTTTACTATCTCCCGCCACGTTTACCCCCCGCTCCACTTGCCGACAGTCTTCTGTTTGAGCGTGGCGACGTTGCATGCAGTTTTTACCTCGCGACTCGCTTATGTTTTTTCTTCCACCTTTCATCACATGCCTGCAAAGTTGTCGACTTTCCATTTGCTTGAATACTTAACCAGAAGCTATTAAGCGATCTCAGTTCTGCGAGGTTTGCCCGTTACATAGCCATGGAAATGGGAATGCAGGAAATTCATGGCGTTCACTATCAGACCGAGGAGAGCATGTATAATGCCGTGAGGAGGTTCCAGAAGATGAAGTATGATACGCTCAGGGTTCCACACAAGATAACTTCTCAGGAAGTAGATGGGACTGTGGTGTTCGGAGAGGGGGAAGAGGCTGCGCATTTGTTAGATCATGATCGGTATGTCGATGGTAGGATTTTAGTCCAGGGAATTGGTAGAGTTCTGTTTCCCCCAAAACCATGTCGATGGCAGGATTTCAGTCCAGGGAATTGGTAGAGTTCTGTTTCCCCCAAAACCACAGGTCGCGAAGACCGTCACAGTTTCTCGAGGATCTTGCGTAGGGTATGCGAATCACAGTAAGTGGGGCTCCTTCATATCGGTTGCAGACTGC
This sequence comes from Pinus taeda, assembly GCA_000404065.3. NCBI lineage: Eukaryota > Viridiplantae > Streptophyta > Pinopsida > Pinales > Pinaceae > Pinus > Pinus taeda. Next base: position 56,232 of record APFE030929006.1, on the reverse strand, counting down.
GATGGATAAACTACCTGTGTCCCGATCTGAAGCGTGGATGTGAAACTGTGCAGTTGGATGTCCATTGTAGCAGATAAAGTTTGAACATGTATAGAATATGATTTTTATTCATTAATTTTACCATGCCTTGTCTTCAGGTTATAGGAATGAAATGCTTCGTCAACTGACATTAGTTAAGAACTCTACCAGTGGAGGCATGTTTATAAACTCCTGTTATGCACATTGCCAGACTGAAATGCAGGACTTATGGCACTCACACAATTCTCCAAGACTATACTCAAAGGTATGCTAGATTTCATGTGTAATGTCATCCACAAAAGTATGAATTTTCAGTTTTTAGAATTGCAAACTTGCTGTACAAGTAGAACAAAGTTATCGGAATGTGTGAATATAGATACAAATAATGGTACTATCAAGCCTCAAAAATTAGCTCAAGTGGTTTGATTCACCACTATCCATCTGTCTATATTTTTGTCTCTGTACATAAATAGAGTAATTTGTCAAGTGCAAGTGACGAGTCAATATCTACAAAGGCATCGTCTCATTCCTGGAATCCTGAGCAAGCTGAATCGTTTTAGATTTCGCTCATTGTTTTTCCAAGTCTCTGCAGTACCTGCATAAATTGTGTAATCGCCCATTAGTTGCAATGTGCAATATGCCACATAATACACGTGATATATAAAATTGCATAGCTGATAGTAAGATTCACAACAAATCTGCATGATCTGCAGCTTGCTCTAAAACTGTTTGCCACTCATAAAACATCAGAAGAATATTATGATATTTTTTAATCTAATTGGTACGTATTACTATATTGTATAGCATCCATCATGGATCTGGCTCTCTGGCATTAATTTGGATTATATCATATTCAGTAACATACTTGCAAAATTACTCAGCTATTAGAAAACTCAGAATTAGCTTGAATTGTTGCAATTGCAGTGGAACTGGTTGGATTTACCTGAACAGTTGAATTCGGGCGTGGAGAAGGCAGGATGCTTTTTGCACATCGAGCATATTCAGATACCAGGTAACTTCGTCTTGCACGCAAACGTCTGGCTTTACTGTTGTGGTTCCTGTCACCTGTTCAAACAAATTAGTAAAATTAGTAACTTCTGCATGAGAAGAGATGATAAACAGCTTAAGGGTGACATTAATGTATTTGCTGATTTGTTTGCAGGTCGATGACGTTAACCTGATGAAGTTCAGGGGAGCATCCGGCATCTATTCCCAGCCCTGGAATAATCTCTGGAATAATCTCTGTGGGAGCGCAGAGCATGTAGGCAGTGAGACGTTAACCTGATGAAGTTCAGGGGAGCAGTGAGTTATGAAGACAGAGACCTGGGATTGGGATTCTCATGCATGCAGACACCGAATCAACATGCAGACAGACACCGAAGCAAGCATGGAACATGTGTCGGAAACTTCGACAACTTGAGCTGAGCAGCTGAGCTACTTATAAACTAGTTTGTAGTTCATACATTTAGTTCTAACATTAAATGTTAAGGAATTAATGCTGTCTTTGCGATAGCATTACTTCACTGAGGCGAAGCTGTAGTAATTAACCAAAACATTTTCCTAAGTTTTGAGATCGCATACCTCGTACTAAGGCCAAATAAGACGATCGTCGCTGCCATTGGTTACACGCATCGGGAAACATAAAATTTAGTGGGACATATCGCCAACATATCGCCAAACTTTGGTTTAACTTTGGTTTAACAGAAATAAATTTATCGGTTCCTGTTTCAGTCTAGTGCAATCGAAAGGAATCGATTACTATAGTCCCTGCCAAGCCCGGAGGGCAGGGACTAATAAATATATGCAAAGAGAAAAAATAGAGAGCTGAGAATGAACTGTAAAGGAATGAATTACAAGGAATTGAGCTCGAACATATGGAAAACTACATGTTATTCCTTCACAATAAAATATATGCACTTGTTAACAAAAACGGTCATAGAAAGTGGTGTTTCCCATGTTGTTGTGTTTTTGTACATTTCTTTTCGGGAACAGTGGCTACCGTCCCATTTCTGGTAATGTGGGTTGATGCCATAATTGGGATAGCTACAATAGGATGCAAAAGAGTTGAAATAACCTTCCTAAAAGCCACAAAACATCCAAAATGGAAACATTCCACTTGAATTTCCAAGTGAATGAGGTAAAGCAAGATTGAAATAAACTAAATTCAAAGATGTAAGAGTGGAAATTTACTCCCAACAGAAACATGGTTGAGCAAGAAATTGGCAGGATTCTCTTTGACTCTAAGAACAACAAGGGTGTGATGAATTGGTCAACCTCTTAGGAATAAACCTCACCCTGTCGACAAGAAACAAAGGATAACAACCTAAAGACTATTCAATTGAAATCCAAGTATTCTTAAATGTTTAGGGTTGAATATTCACATGCATCATTGATAAAATCATCCTTCATATGCAATAAATTTCCCCACATTTGTACCATCAAGGATCATGGTACAAGGACGGCAGAACGAAGGGAGATCATACCAACTATATATAAAGTCACATCCACAAAGAGAAAGAGTGCATCTCAACAGGTGTATCAAACGCTAGCACATCCTTCGTGACAGAACAATGATGCCACTCAAAATAAAAATAAAAACCTACAAAAAAAAATGAGGGGACAAAGAACTTGGATAGTGATCCCTTTGAGATCGATTTAATTTTTTTCCCTTATGCAAAAATTAACCCAACTTCACCTTGCAAGAATGGAAGAAATCATAGATAGATAGCTTCATGGAATAACCTTACAACCTAAAAAATCATTGATAACAAATTTCCCTGCTTTCAGGAGATAAGCTTGATTAGCTTATGCATTTTTTGTTTTGTTCTAGCTTCTCAAGACGTTGAAATAATCTTTTTGAGGAAATAAATCCAAAATATTTATGAATTTGTTCATAAGGAGATTGAGATGGTTGTTTTTAAGGAACATAACCCTTTTGAAGGTGTTGAGTAGTGATGATGGAATCTCCTATGATCACAATTTTATATATTTTCCACTCTTTAGCTAACTAAAGGTGGAGAAAAATCCCATACATTTTTGCTACGTTGTTTTTCCCTTGGCATACTCCCCATGAATCCATAACATCATGGTGTGGAGTGAATGTGGTGAGTGGTGTGAGAGTTTAAGTGAAGGTGTGGAGTGGTGGTTGAGTGTTGCTGCTATGTGGGTGTGGTGTATGCTTAGCTACTTGGCTAAGGTGAGTTGTGTGAATGTGAAGCAAACTAATATTTTTTTATCAAAACACTAGAACTCTAGTTGTGTGAATGTGAATAAAAGTAATATTTTCTTTTCGAAGCACTGAAAATCTCATGAGAAAGGAATCTCTTGAGAAAGGAAGGCAAGGAATGAAAGAGAAAGCTACTATTTTTTACGCGACCTTCGGGACTTCATATGATGAATGTATCCTAACTCAAGGGATGTGTAAATAAACACTTTTAACTTTTGGGAAATTTCTTAGCATGCTTGATAGTGGATTGTTCTTTATTAATCCAATGGTTACATCGACACGATTAAACATTTCTGCACAAAACGGAAGGGAACATCCAAATTTTCGAGTAATTTCATTATATTCATTGCATTCTAGATGATCAATATTTGTATGATACTACCACTACATCTCAATATTCATATGATGAACGAATATTATTGAAGTTATATAAATTTTCAGCGTAGAACAAAATCGAACATTCAAACTGTCCAGTAATTTTATTATATCCATTGGATGCTCACAGACAAGTCTTTGTATGCTCTATTGGTTCGTTATGTTTCAAAGGATTTTAAATATATCTAGAAGGTGGAAGGAACATTTTCTCATTTTTTTGAGGGATATAAAATTATCAAGACGTCTTTACTGTAGAAAATCTTGTAGATTCACATGCTTGTGCAATGTAATTATGCACAGGACAAGAATCTACTTCTACATTCAACTAGTGGAAGCCAATGGATGGATGAAAATAATATGAACAAGAAAAAGATAAATCAATGGAATATAACACAAGATGTATCTGGGGAAAGTGACGACTCAAAACCCTCTTATATGTATTGCATATATAAGAAATATGAGTGAAGATACAAAGCTTCTTCTCACTAGAACAATTCCGCATAGCTATGCTCATCTCTCTCAGCTCACAAGCTAGATCTTGGCCAACACTTACCAAATTTTGCAGCTCTCCAATCCCCTAATCTCTTGTGTGATTCCTAGGATAAATAGCTCGTATTTAGAGGGAATTCATGCTTCCAAAACTACACAATCCAAACATAGGATCAATCTTTGATGCATGCATGATATTTACACTCCAATAATTAATACAACAGATAGTGATTTGTCCCTGCACTTTAGTCTCAATTGGGTCTTTCGCTAAACTAACATGCATGACTTTCTCATGACGGAATCTTCAGTTAACTAGATTAACACTTATGGATGCACCAGCGCACCAACTAACTTCTAACTCTCTATTAGTTCCAAAAATAGTTTGGAACTAATTTAAATGAACATAACTCAGTAAACTAAGTGATCTAATTTCCAACTAATTTTAAACTCATGCTAGACCCCTAATATTTAGGGAGAACATATACATGAATACATAAATACTTCCAACTCAAAATTGCTAAGCTAATTAAGTTAATTAAACTTAATTAACTATTTACAAGTTGCTATGAGAATAGAATTCAATTCTAATTATCAGTTTAATTCAAGAACAAATTAAACTAGAGTTTCTTGTTTCCATTTCTCAACGCTCCCTCTCAACAAGAAAGGGATTATCATCTACCTCAATCCTATCTCTGTGAAACTTGAATTTACGTCTTGACAATTCCTTTGTCAAGATGTTAGCATCTTTGTCTTCCATGGGAATGTACAGAAACAACATAATCCACCTCAATACACAATCTCTAAGATGATTATATCGGATATCAACATGCTTGGACCGATCATGAAAAAATGGACTTTTATAGAGTTTGATACAACCCTTATTATCGCAGTAAATCACAATTGGATCCATCTGCTAGCCAAACAACCCAGCGAGGATCTTGCTCATTCATATGGCCTCACATGCTCCCTAGCTTACGACCATGTACTCTTCCTCTACTTAACTGAGTGCAAACGATCATTGTTTCCTGTTGTACTAAGAAATTGATGTTGATCCAATACTGAAGATACCTCTTGATGTTCTCTTCCTATGTGATGGACTGCCTTCCTAATATGCTTTGGTAAAGCCTTGAAGGTTCACTCCCTCTGTCTGTCTGTACCATAATACATACTAAGAAGTGCCCCTTAGGTATCTCAACACATCCTTTTCTGCCTTCCAATACATCCTGGTAGGCCTTACCATCACTTTACTAGGATGGTTAACCGCATAGCACACATCTGGTCATGTGTTCATCAAGTACATGAGTGAACCCACAAGCTTCCTATAAACAGTAGCTTCCATTACTTCCCCTCAAGTGGCATCCTCCTTCCTCTAGTTACCTAATAGAGGATTCTCAATGGGCTTGTTGCTCTGTGTGTGGAATCTTTTGAGTATCTCATTGACATACATTCCATGAGAATAAAAAAACTCCCCATCTACCTACCATACCTCCATGCCAAGAAAGTAATGCATGAGCCCCATTTCCTTTATCCCAAACTCTCTTAAAATGTACTCGTTGCGAGAGTTGATTGAATTATCATGACCTATCAGTATGAGATCAACAACATAAAATACAATGATCAACAATTTACCTTCCACCACTATATGGTATAGGTTCACATCCGCTTCACTCTTCGTGAAGCCCAACTTAGTGAAGTAGCTATCTATCCCAGCATATCAAGGATGGGGTTCTTTCTTCAAACCATACAACACTCTCTTGAGTTGGCACACATGTGAATCATGGTCAAAGGTCTCAAAATATTCAGGTTGATCTATGTACACCTCTTCTTCAATCATAACATTAAGGAAGGTTATCTTCACATCCATCCCATGTATCTCCCAACCCATATGTGATGATAGTGCCAATATAAATCTGATTAACAAGTACCTTGCAATAGGAGAAAATGTCTCATCATAGTCGATCCCCTCTACCTATGAAAATCCACAAGCCACAAATCTAGAATTATGCTTCTATACACTACCATATATAGTTTGTTTTACCTTGTAAAGCCAACTAGAGCTCACCACTGACTTGTTCTTCGGTCTCGAGATCACATCCCAAACACTGTTATGAATTATGGAGTGTTGCTCCTCCATCATTGCATAAAATCAAACTGGCTACTACACTACTTCCTTAAAGGAAGATGGTTGTATCATAACACATTCGCCCATAAGATCCATGTATCCAGTGTACCTCTCAAGTGACCTCCTCTTCCTACATTGAGAAGTGGGTTCTCCCACATTGTCCTGTGCATCATCCAACAATATTTCAACCTCTCTAGTGTGCTTTCTTCCCTCTTTGGAAGACTTTGTCTAAGTGGATGTCTCCACTCCTAGATCCTCTGCATGTGGCTACTCAACATGAATTTGAGGCTCCTCAACCTTAGGAACTAAAAGCTCCTCATCCATATGTAGTTCAAGCTCCCTCTCAAGGGAAACTCACATGGCCTTCTCCTCATCAAATCTTGCATACCTGTGAATCACTGTCATACTGTTGGTCAACAAGTACACTCGATACTTGTGAGGTGTATCAGTGTACCCCAAAATATCCCCAACTCTATTTTCGACTCAAGTGTCTTTCATTCATATTTGGTCACATGAAAATATATCAATGACTCAAAAATCCTGAAGTGACCAACATCTAGCCTCTTACAGGAATAAGCCTCCTATGGTGTCTTCATCTCAAGTATATTATGTGAGCTAAAGTTCTAAACATAATCCACTGTGTTGCATGCCTCAGCCCGCAAGTGTAGTTGTAGATCCTGATTATGCAACATCACCCTTTCTTCCCCTACTATGCTTTTGTTATTCTTCTCAACCACCCCATTGTGCTGAGGGTTATGGGTTGTCATAAACTCTCGTTTAATCCATTTCATTGCATATAAGTCTTTAAACTAGTATGAGACATACTCACCATCATTATCACTTTGTAGAGATTTAACCTTCTAATCCAACTATTTCTCCACCAATGATTTAAACTCACAAAACTTTATGAAAGTTTCATCCTTTTTCTGCGTGCAAAATATCCAACATTTACGAGAATAGTCATTAACAAATATAACACAATACTTGTGTTTGGTTGTGGATAATGTCCAGAATGGTCCACACACATATGGATGGACACGCTCTAGAATAGTCTTTTCTCAACTGTCTCTGTCGTGAAAGGAATACTTGGTGTATCTTCCCAAAGTACACCCCTTGCATGTATTAACTTGTTCAATCATACCTTTGGGACGACCATAGATATCTGTTGGAATATCTTTAAAGTCCCATGATGCAAGTGGCCCAATAACCTATGCGGCAACTCACCAGTGTCTCGGCTCTACACCCTTTCTACTTTTGTTCTAAAAGTAGCACACTCCTTTACCTCCATCTTATAGAGACTCTTCACCTAAATCCCCATCATCTTTACTCAACCTGTGGCTATGTGTTGAAGGAATTCCTTTCCTTTCAAGAAGGTAACATCATATCCTCTATCCTCAAGCATGGCAATGGATACCAAGTTATTCTTCATCCAAGAAACATACATATCATTCTTCAAGGAGAGTGGAGACTCATGCTACCTCTGAAAATTAATTGTGCCCAATTCAGTAACACTATACTTCCCATCGTCACCAATCTCGATATACATATGGAGATCTTTCTCGTCGAGGTCACTAAATAGATTTTTATCATCATTCATGTGGAATGAATCTCCACTTCCTAAGTACCATACACTTCCCATTATTGATGACACCATGCATGTAATGATTGAAAAGTCAAATTCGAATTGAGAGGCCAAAGCCTTGCCCACCGCTCCTCCTGAGGACTTCTTCATGCAATTCTTGAGTGGACAATTTTTAGAAAAATGCCCTATGTCATGACAATGAAAACATTTAACTTTCATGATGTCTTTCTTCTTACCTCCATGATACGAGTATGATTTGGAATGGGAAGCTTTCCCTTTCCCCTTATTCACCTTAATAGCTAAGGCACAATTCTCTTCATCATCAGTCTTTGATGAAAAGCCATCCTTGTAGTTCCTCCTGATCTCGTCTTGTATCAAATTAGACCACAATTGTTCCCAATCTGTTAGCTTCTCTCAACCATTCATAGGGTCACGATAACTATGCCAACTCTTTGGGACTCCTAAAAGAGAAAGACCTGCCATATCATCCTAGGAAACCTTGATTCCAACACTTCCAAGTTCATCACAACAATGAGTGAACTTGGTCAAGTATTTTGGAATCATCTCGCATTTCTTAATTTTGATTTTTGGAAATTCATCCTTGAGTGCCAATTTTCTTTGGTCACTGCTATTCTGATAGAAGTTGGTCAATTTTTTCCACATAGCATACAAGGCTTCATTGCTATGGATACTGAAGATAATGTGGTCTCGAACTCCCTCAAGGATTATCCACCTTGCCTTTGCCACACACTTCTTCCATTTGGCCAAATTTTGTGCATCCGATGTTGTTGTCTTAGGAATTTCTTGATCAACAAATTCCTTCAAGCCATTATCCTCAAGGACAACCTCCATTATGTCCCTCTAGGCTATAAGATCTGAGCTACCTTCCAAAGCATACATGAGTCACAAATCATAGAATGCCATATGCTGATCCTGAAGTATGTACTACAAATTTGAATTTCGTCTGTAACGCAAAACTCAAAACTTTGAAATTTCCTCTAGTATAATGTTCTCATCTTCGATACCATGTAAAAAATCTTCTGGGTTCACAAGCTCATGCAATCTACTAAAGCACATGGCAAGAATCTACTTCTACATTCAACCAATAGAAACCAATATATTGATGAAAGCAATATGAACAAGAAGAAGATAAATCAATGACACATAAAAAAAGATGTAGCTAGGGAAAGCCACTGCTCAAAATCTTTTTATAGGTATTTCATATATCAGAAATATGAGTGAAGATACAAAGATTGTTTTCACTACAACAATTCTGTACAAGTATGATAAACTCTCTTAGCTCACAAGCTAGCTCCTGACCAACACCTAATGAATGCTACATCTCTCCAAGCCCCTAATCTCTTGTGTAATTCCTAGGATGAATAGCTCGTATTTAAAGGGAATTCATGCTTTTAGAAATGCACAATCCAAACATAGGATTAATCTTTGATGCATGCGTGATATTTACACTCTAGTAAATAATACAACTGATAGTAGATTGCCCATGTACTCTATTCTCAATTGGGTCTTTCTCTAATTGAAATGCTTGAGTTTCTCAAGAGGGGATCTTGAATTATCTGGAGTAACACTTGTGGATGTACTAGTGCACCAAGTGACTATTAACTCTGCATTATTTACACAAATAGTTTGGAAGCAATTTAAACTCATACTGGACCCCTAAAATTTAGGGAGAAAATATACATGACTACCGATATACTTCCAACTCTAAATTCCTAAGATAATTAAGTTAATTAAACTTAATTAACTATTTACAATTTTCTATAAGAGTAGAATTCGATTTTAATTCTCAATTTAATTCAGGACAAATAAAGCTGGAATTTCTCATTTCCATTTCTCAACATTTACTGCGTTTCTGCCTCCCCTATATTGTTAGAGAATTTACACGAAGGTAGAGGAGAGGAGTCTCCTTCAAAAAATTAGTTGCATACCTTCAAAAAATTAGTTGCATAGATCAAATCTTCAGTTGCGGCGAAAAAATTGCAACTGGATAGAGGCTTAAAAAAACACCGAAATTTACGCATGACAAAACAAAGTAAAATAGAGTAAAAACTTGGAGCAACACAATTAATTTTTTTTATTAAATTAGAATGCATGAAATACCTTCACATGGAGGTTGTGGATGCTTTAGAGTAAATCCCAATAACTGTTGTTTTCAAACGCCCACCAATATTTGCTCCCCTATTTTCTCATGTCTACCTCTCACACTTACAACCTCGACTCTCTCTACTATGAAAAACACTTTTTCATACATATTTATCAAAAAATATATATTTGACTCATTAATACATGACAAGGAAAATTATTAAGACAGAGGATGGTCGATTGTATAAAATAAGTGATTGTCTAAACTTACAGAGGTTGTGGACTGCAAGTAAGAGTTGCGCAGTAAATGTTTGACCATAGATATTTACCAACCCTTTATGATGCAGGAGCATCTGGTCGACAGGGCGAAGACTGAGACAGGGCGGACAAAGTTTATGAAGAAGATTGGGAAAGATGAACAGTTCGACAAAGGACAGCAAGTCTGTCAGGTTCTTGCATTTTTATTTTTATTTTCTACCAAAGTCAACTACAACATTTAGTTTTTGTTGGTTAATTTCTATTTATTTTACTTTACTGTAGCAACAGGTGTTAATTGTAGTTGTTAGAATTAGATTAATAACAATAATGTAAACAACAACCCTTTGTGGGACCAGAGAGACAAAGTAGACAAACGAAGAAAGGCAAAGTAAGTTTTAGTAACTGCCAAGCAAAACTGAAATAACATAACTGTCTGACAAACTATAAAAGATAACTATCTACAGTTATCAAATGACCTGTACCTATTGTATAAAGGGACAGACCAAAAATCAAGAAAGGGTTCGGCAGCTAAGTAATAGAAAGAGAGAATTAAAGTAATAGAAGTCAAATTTCCCTTCATCTAAATATTTTGTGCACAAATAGATGTAAGAACAAAATACATGAGTCCTCTGCATTAAAGAATTCTATCCACATATATATTGCTGTACAAATAATTCGAGCAGGCAAACATAGTGACCGAGAGTCACAAAACAAGTTCAAGCATATACATATTATCGGATGACAAATATCGTTACAGGTAAATACAGGACCGACATTCCAAATACCCCGAGTCTCAAGACAAATCAAGATGAGAGTGAACAGCAGGCGTAAAAAGGCGAACAGAGTCAAAGAGTGCAACGACCCACGGTCGAAACCGGGTAAGAAACAATACCAGAGATTAACCATAAAATTTGTAAATTCCAATATATACTACATTGCAGGCCTGTACATTTAAATATTACATAAATGAATTTCGTGATGACGGCTCGATGAACCGCATCACCCACTAACAAAAGTGACAGAGAACCTATAAACCACGGCTATGGGTGGGGGTAACCCAAACCCTCAAACGCTATAGCAAACAAATATACAGAAGCCGAAACTACAGTGAAGAGAAAAAATCCACTGGACATTTAAGTCTACAGACCAACGATATAAGCAGACACAGGAAAACTAAAGAGCCACGAAATCAACCAAGGAAGAGAACAAAACTACCCGGAAGAACATAGACCGAAACTTGTGTGAAGAGCCATGGAACCGGTCACCTGTAACAATAGCAAAGAATTAAGTTAGGGACTGAAGGCATAACAAAACCCTTGAACCAGACAAGAAACCGTAAGGTTGAAGACGAATTGGCTAGAAGTAAAGCGCGTATGGCTAAAGGGAGAAAGCCATACCTGTAGGTGAACGAGCCCACAACTCATCGAGACGAAACCCTGGCCACGGAGGGGCCGAGCATTGTTAGCTACAGTTCGAAAAGCAGACAAAGAAATATAGCAGAGAACCAGTAAATTACCTGAGCACCGAGTCGAGCACCGGAGAATACCAAGTTGCAGACCAACCAACTGCACATTGCCAACTGAGAAAACCAGAAACCCTCAACACCAAGATTTACCATAAAATTGCAGCGCCATTGACCGAGACAAACAACAAATACAGAAGGATAACCAGTCGACAGAGCATAGCCACGAAAAACCAACTGAAAACCTAGTAAAGAGCCACAACTTACCAGTGAAACGCATGAACCGGATACGCAGACAATAATACAGTATCAAACCACGACATTTAGCAAGAAATCCTCAGAAATTCAGCAGAGTATCGTCATATACAGACAGCTATCAGAGAGGTGGAGCCGAGCTTCGGAACGAGACCACAGTGCAGCAAAAACGATGGAGGAAAAATGCAAATGAGCGCAAGTTGACAAGGGAAAAGGGTGATAGAGAGATTAGGGTTTCAGCAAACTCGAGGTGGACCGGTGTCATAGCGAGGACGGGCAAGTACCGGGAGGTAGATTAACAATCACCTCTGCATTCAATGACCAAATCGAAACCAAAATATCAGTAATCAAACCATAATCAATAACGAATATCAGCGAAGTACCATGAGGGAGTGAGCTGGCGTGGGACCGCGTGGACGGGCCACATCAATTGGTATCAGAGCAAGTTTTTTTAATTATTTAGAGGAATATGGTAGAAGGACAAGCACCAAGACGAGGGCGTGGAAGAGGTGCACGTAGTGGAGAAGATGAAGGATTAAGAGAACAGATTAGAGTTCTTACAGCTCGCTTGGAAGCAGTGGAAGCGGGTAGACAAAGAGACCCAGAATTGGGAGATGACAGTGAGGAAGAAGCAGTAGCTGTGGCAGACGCTTCTGATGAAGAAGCTCTAGAATTGAAACTGCTGCGTTTAATCTTATTGGCCAGCAGCAAACCAAAGACAGAAATTTCAAATTACGATGGTAGTCTGTCTGCTGATATCCTACTAGATTGGATAAGCGAACTGGATAAATATTTTGAGAATGAAGAAGTTAAGGAGGATAAGAGAGTCAAGTTCGCTGCTACTAAGCTGAAGGGACATGCCCTCTTGTGGTGGGATAATGTCCAGGCAGACAGAAAAAGACTGAATAAATTACCCATACGAAAATGGTCAAGGATGGTAGCGAAACTGAAGGGCAGATTTCAGCCGAAATATTACCAGGTTGAACTATGTCGACGAGTACAGAATTTGAGACAGAAGGGTATGACTGTCAAAGAGTACACAGAAGAGTTCTACCGGGTAAATCTACATGCTGGTTATACGGATGAGACTCCAAAAAAGACAGCGAGGTATGTCAATGGTTTGAGGATGGAGATCCTCGATGAAATTAGCATTCTTTCTCCCAGAAGTATTGAAGAAGCCTTTCAGAGTGCTGTGAAGGCTGAGGAGAAAATTAATAGGAAGCAGAATAACAGGAGAGGGAGAGGGAATGGTAGAGGACGAGGACAGTCCTACGGAAGAGGAAAGAGTGTTGCGAACAGTGAAGAAGGAAGCAGCTCAAAAACTTCAGGGACAGTGGACAAAGGAGACAGCACCAGAGGAGGTCGGTCATATCAGCGGGGACGAGGGAATGGCCGCGGAAGGGGAACTGGTTTCCAGTGCTACAGGTGTCAAAAATGGGGACATCGATCCTTTGAATGCCCAGAAGTTGAGTAGACAGGTCAGAGAGGAAAATTTATGATTCAGCCTGAAGAAACTGAAGCGCAACCACGGGAAGTGGAAGATATGGCAGAAACGGGAGAAGCATTGCTTTTGAATAAAGTTCTGTTAAAGCCAACCAAGGAAGTGGCTGAACCAACACAGCGGAAGTCACTGTTTCGGACAGTTTGTAAATCACATGGGAAATGCTGCAAGGTGATAATAGACAGCGGGAGTACGGATAACTTGGTTGCCACTGAGATGGTAGAAAAACTGGGGTTGAAGCGGCTGAAGCACCCCGCACCTTACAAGGTGTCGTGGCTACAAAAAGGCCACCACCTGTTGGTTGACGAACAATGCGAGGTGGAGTTTTGCATTGGCAAGTACCACGATATAGTGGTCTGCGATATTATGCCCATGGACATGTGCCACATACTGCTCGGAAGACCATGGCAGTATGACAGGAAGGTGACACACGATGGGAAAATGAATTGTTACAAGTTTACGAAGGATGGGGTCAAACACACACTCGTACCCATCAAAGAGGAAGATTAAGCAGAATCAAGTGGAACAAAGGCATTATTAATGGGAGGAAAACAATTCATAAAATAGATTGATGAAACTGAAATTAATTTTGCAGTTGTGAAGAGGATGAAGCCAGTATTACTGAGCCTAGAGAAAACAGAATTGCCTAAGGAAGTACAGGAGCTGTTAGAAGAGTTTCAAGATATTGCGGCTGATGAGTTACCTGATAAGTTGCCTCCTAAAAGGAGCATCAGCCATCACATTGATTTTATACCAGGAGCAAGCTTACCGAACAAGGCAACGTACAGAATGAGTCCAAAGGACAATGAAGAAGTGCGCAAACAAGTACAGGAGTTGTTAGACAAGGGACTGATCAGAGAAAGTTTAAGCCCCTGTGCAGTACCTACAGTCCTTGCGCCCAAGAAGGGTGGAGAATGGCGAATGTGTACAGATTCGCGGGCTATAAACAAGATCACCATCCGATACAGGTTTCCCTTGCCTAGGATGGATGACATGATGGATTTCCTTAGTGGGGCAGCGTATTTTACGAAAATCGATCTAAAAAGTGGGTATCATCAGATCAGAATTAGAGAAGGAGATGAATGGAAGACAGCCTTCAAGACCAACGAAGGACTGTACGAATGGCTGGTTATGCCATTTGGGTTGAGTAACGCTCCAAGTACCTTTATGAGACTGATGAACGAAATGTTAAAGGAATTTATTAGAAAATTCGTGATAGTCTATCTAGATGATATTTTAATTTTTAGCAGGATGAAAAGAGAACACCTTCAACATATCCGAAGAGTATTCGAGAAGCTGCACCAGAACAAACTGCTAGTAAATTTGAAGAAATGCACTTTCCTACAGAAGGAGTTAATTTATCTGGGATTTGTAGTGGCGGAGAATGAGTTAAAAATGGACCCAGAGAAGATTACAGCGATCATGAGTTGGCCGTCACCAAAGAGTTTATTCGAGGTACGTAGCTTTCACGGTTTAGCAAGTTTTTATAGAAAGTTTGTTAAGAATTTTAGTGAAATCTACGCGCCAATGCTAGAGACCATCAAAAAGGCCAGTCAACCTTTTTGCTGGACTAAAGCAACAGAAGACAATTTTCAACTTCTGAAACGGAAAATAACGGAGAGGCCAATCTTGAGGCTGCTCGATTTCAGCAAACCTTTTCAGGTTCGGTGTGATGCAAGCGGGACAGCTATCGGCGCTGTGCTCAGTCAAGAGTACAGACCAGTGGCGTTCTTTAGTGAGAAACTAAATGAAAGTCGACAGAAGTATTCGTCATACGACAAAGAATTCTATGCAGTGGTTCAAGCCTTGAAGCATTGGAGGCACTACTTACTAGGTAATGAGTTCGTTTTGTTCTCTGATAATTCTGCGTTACAGTACATAACACAGCAGCACAAATTGAACCATAAGCACGCCAATTGGGTGGAGTACCTACAAAGTTTTACTTTCGTGTTGAAGCACATAAGTGGGCAAGCCAACAAAGTGGCAGATGCTTTAAGCAGAAGAGCTTTGCTCTTACAGGAAAGCGGCATACAGGTGATGGGGTTTGAGTATTTGAAGGATTTGTACCAGATGGACGCAGATTTCAAGGAAGCCTTTGAGGCATGCCAAAATCCTGTCTTACGAAATACAAGCCCATGGCTGGATTTTAATTTGCAGGAAGGATTGTTATTTCGTGGTGGATAGCTATGTATTCCAGATTTTTCGATGAGGGAAAATCTAGTGAAAGAGAAACATAGCGAAGGCTTAGCAGGACATTTTGGCGTTGATAAAACATTGGAACAGCTAGGACATTTTTACTACTAGCCGAAAATGAGTCAAGACGTACAGAGGTATGTAAACAAGTGTAAAATCTGCCAACTCGCGAAAGGGCACACCCAGAACACTGGGTTATATATGCCCCTACCAGTTCCAAGCAGACCATGGGATTCAGTCAGCATTGACTTTGTCCTAATATTGCTTAGAACGCAGTGGGGTTATGATTCAGTGATGGTGGTGGTGGATAGATTTTCCAAGATGGCTCATTTCATTCCGTGCCAAAAGACTAGCGATGCCACCAATGTGGCACACCTCTTCTTCATAGAAGTAGTTCGATTACATGGCTTACCAAAGACTATAGTTTCAGACAGGGATGTAAAATTTACAGGGCATTTTTGGTGCACCCTGTGGAAAAAGCTGGGCACACAGTTAAATTTCAGTTCCGCGTATCACCCGCAGACTGATGGACAGACGGAAGTGGTGAATAGGAGTTTGGGCAATTTATTGCGAAGTTTGACAGGAGAAAACTCGCGATTGTGGGATCGAGCTCTGGCCTAGGCCGAATTCGCTTACAACGATTCGCCTAATCGGAGCACAGGTCTGAGCCCATTCCAAATCTTATATGGTATGCATCCGCGGGGAGTACATGAATTACGGGACTTAGGAAAGCTGGAAAGGAGGAGTGCAGACGGGGAAGATTTTGCCGAAGCAATGAGTGAACTGCACGAGAAATTTAAAATGAGATTACAGGACAACACGCAGAAATATAAACAACATGCAGATATCAAACGGCGTGAGGTACATTTCGAGATTGAAGACGAAGTGCTTGCGCATTTGCGTCGGGAACGGTTTCCTAAGGGTACGTATAACAAGCTGAAGTTTAAGAAAATTGGCCCATGCAAAATTCTTCGCAATTTTTCAGCGAATGCATATGAAATTCAGCTGCCACCTAATATAGGCATATCACCCATATTCAATGTGGCAGACCTGTTTCCATATCATGCCCAGGCAGAAGACAAAAACATGGTACAGCCACAACGGGACACCCAGTTCGAGAGCAATCTTTGGAAGAAACAATTACCATCGGTTAAGACTCACGAAATTGAAGGAATCATCCGCACAAAAGTAGCCAAGAGAACGCGAAAAAAGGAGTATCTGCATTATCTCGTCAAGTGGAAGGACCGTCCAATGGAGGACAGTTCCTGGCTCGACGAAACACAGATTCGGAAGGCAGGCTACTCGGTGGAGGAGCTCATGGAACGGAGCCATGAGATCTCTCTTTTACCCCGGAAGCCTGATGCAGGAGCATCTGGTCGACAGGGCGAAGATCGAGACAGGGCGGACAAAGTTTCTGAAAAAGATTGGGAAAGTTAAACAGTTCGACAAGGACAGCAAGTCTGTCAGGTTCTTGCACTTTTTTTTTTTTTTCCAAAGTCAACTACAGCTTTTAGTTTCTGTTGGTTAATTTTATTTATTTTACTTTACTGTAGCAACAGGTGTTAATTGTAGATATTAGGATTAGATTAATGCCTATAATGTAAACATCAACCTTTTGTGGGACCAGAGAGACAAATTAGACAAACGAAGACAGGCAGAGTAAGTTTTATTAACTGCCAAACAAAACTGAAATGACATAACTGTCTAACAGATTGTAAAAGGTAACTGCCTACATTTATCAAACGATCTGTATCTATTGTATAAATGGACAAACCGAAAACTGAAAAAGGGTTCGGCAGCTAAGCAATAAAAACATAGAATCAAAGTAATAGAAGAAAAGAAACTTTTTCCTTCATCTAAGTATTATGTGCACAAGTAAATGTATGAACAAAATACATGAGTCCTTTTATAATTAAAGATTTCTATGAAATTAGAGTTCTGTACAAATCATTCGGCAGACCAATAGCGTTGCAGGTGAATACAGAAACGATATTCCAAACAACCGAGCTTAAGACGAATCCAGACAAGTGAACAACACGCGTGAACAGAAGAACGAAGTCGGGGAATACAACGACCCACGAACAAAACCGGGTAAGAAACGAGGGTTCGAAGACCCACAACAACCACTAAATGTTACATTGATAAATTCCGAGACGAGGGTTCGAAGACCCACAACAACCACTAACAGAAATTGACAGAGAACTTTTATACCACGACTACGGGTGAGAGTAACCCCAGCCCTCAACCACTACGGCAACCGAATATACAGACGCTAGGACTATAGCAAGAGCAGAAAGCCACCAGGGCATTTAAAATATACTGACCATCAACATAGACACATACAGGCAAACTAAGAGCCACGAAAGCAACCAGAAAGAGAACAGAACTACCCGGAAAACCAACGGCCGAAACTTGAGTGAAGTGCCATGGAATCGTCACCTGTAACAAGGGCAAAGAAAACAAGTTAGGGTTTGATTGCACAACGAAACCCTCGAACCAGAAGGTAAAACGTAAGTTTAAAAACGAAATAGCTGGAAGGAAGACGAGTATGGTAAGAGTGAGAATGCCATACCTGTAGGTGAATGAATCCTCTGTTCATCGAGACAAAACCCTGACCACGGAGGGGCTGAGTTCGTTAGTTATAACTCGAGAAGCGAATAAGCAAAAATAGCAGAGAACAGTAAGTTACCTGAGCGTCGTTCGAGCGCCGGAGAGCACCAGTTGCAGACCCATCAACTGCATATTGCCACTGAGCACAATAGAAACCCTCAACACTAAGAATTTACCATAAAATTGCAGCGTCATTGGCCGCGTCAAGCAACAATACAGGAGAATAACCAGTCGACAGAACAGAGCCATGGAAAAGCCAACAGAAAACCAGTAAAGAGCCATACTTACCAGTGAAACGCATAAACCAGGTGCGCAGGCAAACAAACAGTGTCAAACCACGATATATAGCACGAAAACCCCAGAGATTCGGCAGAGAATCACCATATACAGACAGTTAACACAGCGACGGAGCCGAGCTGCGAAGAGAAACCACAGAGCAGCGAAGACGACAGAGAACAGTGCAAATGAGCGCGAGTCGACCGGTGAAAAGGGTAATAGGAGATTAGGGTTTTCCACAAACTCGAGGCAGACAGGTGTCACCACAAGGACGAGCTAGTAGCGGAGGTAGATTAAAAATCACCATCGCATTCATTGCCAAATCGAACCAACAGAAATATCAGCAATCGAACCATAATCCATAGCAAATCTCCGTAAAGTACCGAGAGGGGTGAGCTGGCATGGGGCTGTGTGGACGAGCCACATCAATACATATATGTAAGCATAGGCATGTTATCACACCATGAATATCTCCTTTCAACATAACGTAAATTTGCAACTTCGAAGATAAAGTATTCCTATCCTTCTAATTTATTCGTAGAACAAAACAATTCTTATAAACTGTACACATTCTTCTATGTGGTTTGTTTATACACAAAGTTTTCCCAAGTATAATAAACTTGTTTTGACTACTTAAATAAGTATGTAGACTACTCTGGAACCAGTATCGCTGTCATCAAGGATATCATGGCATATCTATGAACATGTTTTGGTGTTTTTTTTCACACATTCAGTGTACTGAATAAAACATCTGCAATCTTCACCAATACAACCAATACATGCCACTACTAATAAGTATTTTCCATGTTTCTTTTTTTTAACTCCCATACTTAGTCTACATAGTCTTCCAATGTACAAAGTCATTTAGTTAGAAAGAGTTCACTCATGCAATTCTATAATCTTAACTTCATAATGATAATAATTTCAAATCTATTTTTGGTCGAAATATTTCCTGAATTATTTTCATAAATTTTCCTCCTCTTGATTTCTTTCACTTGTGATAAAATAAATATGTGCCATTTAAATTAAATTTAGAAGCTAGGGAATGAGCTTATAAATATTTACACTTATTAGGAAAACCATGCTTAGTCTTATTGCCCAAATATCTAGTCCTCCGTATGCAGAGTTGTCATTGATAATGTATTGTAGTATAATAACATTTATCGTTCTCTATGACAAAAGAAATAGATTGGTTAATGAGACAATTTCTTACCATTGGAGGACTTTTCATTCTAGCTCACAAGTGTAAGGCATACCTAAAAAAGACAACGCATTTAATTTTCCACAACATGTAAATTTGTTAGGAAGGACACGTGGATTTTAGAGGAGAAGCTCACTTATAACAGAATCCTACCATTGCATGCAACTTATGTTAAGGTTAACGAAATAGATTTGAAATATGTTGGGCTTCGTGAGTGCATGTTTGAATCGTGTTGTAGACACCAAGGACAGTAAGTGAAGCACGTTGGACGAAAGGATTGATTTATTTATTGATCATCCGCCATCTTCCCATGACATCTCGGGTGGCTTGAACATCAATCAAGTAGGGTCTCTCCATACCCCATTGTCCTTGATGTGCTGAATTGATCAAAAATCTCATGCATTAGGCTATCTCATCCTATAGACAAAAATGAACACTTGAATTCAGCAAGCACTGCAATATAGAACACATGTGAGCATGTCATCCTCCATTGCATGCGTACATAGTTGATGCATAAAAAACAAAGAATATTATTTAAGGTATTTGCTTGCTTTTTCTTTAAAATGACGTTCAAATGGTAATTACGTGTAGGGAGGGTATGACGGTGAAGGGATTTTTTCCCTATGTGTGATTATTCCTATTCTAGAAACGAATCTAGATTTATCAATAAAAAAGAAGAATAAAAAAGAAGAATCTGTGGGATGAGAATCCACTTAATTTTTATTTTAAGGAGTATAACTAAATGGGCCTTATCTTATGAATGCTTTTGTGGAAATCTAGTCCACTAGCAATCGCCTTAAATTCAAAAGATAAGGCAACTGGAGAGGGAAACATTACCAATTGGAAAGGGAAAAAGATGAATATCCTCGGTTAATCAATTTGAAAATTAATTTTGTACTTTAAATCTAGCATCTTATGGTTTAATTCTAACATTTAACATTTTTTTCTTTTATATCTCGATTTACAAGTTTCTAGGTATTACCTCACTGAGGCTCCCTCCTTCATCCACTAATTTCCTCACCCAAGGGATAGGTATAGTGAATTCTGGTAAAAGGTATAAGAGTTTCAAACCAGATTCATGAGGTTGGATAGGAACTATGAACCATTTCAACAAATATGATCCCAATATGTATTTATCTGAAAGAAAAAATCTCTCACGAGTGAATTCTCTTGGCAGCTCTGATTCTCTTTTTGCAACAGTTACAAAAATACCAACAAATACAACTACTGCTGCAATGGAGGGAACTGAGGAAATATCCTCAACTATTAATTTTTACAAGTTTCCTACAATATTCTTTAGTTTCTTGGATCCTACCATCTCAAATTATTCCAATTCTCTAAGATTTGTATGACAAGGTGGGACTCACACAGAATGTGGAGAGTCTCTATGTACTTTGTCAATGTCTCTTTGGCGTATCTTATATCTATGTAAATTGGAGTCAAGTTGGAGTCCCCAAGTGAATTCTATGGACTCGAGGTTCAATACAATTTCTCACATACCCCTTGGGCAACACACCACTAACTAACTACTTTTCTTTAATTGATACATGATGTGGACTTCTAGGTTCCATTAATGGACTTATTTACTACAGCACGAATAAACCCTTCAATATTTCTTGTGCATACATTACTACTCGGAGGGAAGAATCAATCATGGGCATTCAACATGATGAGATTATGCATTCATAGTTCAGTACTTTGATGACTTCATACAAGTATTAATGGATTTGTTAGCATAAATACACAAATTGCCATATATCATTGTCATAACCCTATGAGCATAGTTGAAAGAATACTGACATATATCTTATGCTATACGAACCTCGGTAGTTGCAATTCACTCGATAATGCATAATGCATAGCATAGATAACCTGAACCATAAGTTATACATTTTCAAGCCTTAGACCTTAATTATATATATCTATATATAGTATCTCAAGCATAACTATTCACCATATTAGAAACTGAGATAGCACATAAGTTTAAAGATGTGACAACATAAAAATTATTGCATAAAGGCCACATATTATGTTCCTTCACTAAATTTAACTAGGCTTACATTTATGTACAATAATTGTGACATGTATTCATATATAATCATCTCATAGCAAGGAAAAATCAAGGAAATTATCTGATATGCTAAATAAATTGACAACATAAAGGGTAAAGAGTGAACATGTAGGACATCCCATGGAAACTAGATTATCTAAAAGAATGTCACTAGGAAAACCAATCACTACTAGCCAATATAGAACTGTCTTCTTCCAGTTCACCCTTGAGCTGATATTTCTTGCCATAGATCAACTGCCTCGTGTTGATCACTTCAATGAGATTTTAGTATGCTCTTTCATGATATGGTTTCCATTAGCACTGTCCCACTTTTATGGATATTTTTATCCATTTGTCTAGTTTTTTCCCATAAAATCTCGCCTTTCTCTTGTGTAAGGCTTTTCCTGATAACTTCTAGACTTTCTCTCCCACACACCTTTCATTTTTTTCTTAAATTAGCATATTTCTGCAGATAAGTAGGTTAATGGATATTTATCTCCAATCCATTAAGCTTGTCTAGAATTGGATCTAGAAGTCTTATCGTGAAGGAATTATCCCTTCCCATTCACCAGTGGGATTTGGCAAGAGTATCATCTCTTGGTGTCTCGGTTGTCCAAGTGATTAGATTATTTTATTTAATAATAAAGTATTTAATTTCCTTGTTACACATGAGACCTAAGTTTTCTTAACATAGGTTAGCAATGTTTTACATACAATTGAGGAGTGTTACATTATTATTATATATTAATGATAATAATAATACTAATAATGATAATAATAATTTACATATGCTAACTTTAACATTGTATATATGCAAAAAATGTTTGAATTTCCTCAATGCTAAGGTGTAAACTATATATATATATATATATATCCTCTATCATTGCAATATTTACATTTTAGAAAATTTCTAATTAATTATTACAAGAAAACATAATCACTTTTTCTATACGCGTTAATGATTGAACCTTTGTAATATAGAATAGACTACCATGGCATCACTAAAGTCATTGCAAATTTACAATATAGTATTATTATTTTTAGTTGGGCAAAGTTATAGAGCTTGTATATTTTTAAAATAATTATTTGGTTGTGTAGTTGGCTTAAGTTTTCTCAACTAGAATTGGTGATATAATGTGATACCATCATTTCCTTACTAAATGTTCATATCTCTTTTTCTAAGGAAAATATGTATCAAATTATTGGTAATAATATGGAAATTGGGTGTCGAAGGAGTTTAGCTCAAGTGGTAGAGGCACATATTGTCTTTCTAGCTGTCATGGATTCAAATCTGTGGAGACATGTTATACTTGGTGAAAATTGTGAAAGAAAGTCATATAAAGGAGTTCTATTGGGTTATCCCATAAATCTTTGGTTGAAAAAAAAAGAACATTAAAATTGGATCGAATGATCTTAGCTCAAGTAGTTAGATGAAAACTAGATTTCTCTAGTATATTTCCTTCAATTCTCTAGAGGCTTGTTCTACTTGGTTTGCTAGTAGAATTTTTGAAATAGTTTTATTTTGTGTAATAATCTAAGCTAATGTTTCAACGTTACTGATTCTCTAATATTTTTTTTTTTAAGAAAGAGAAGAGAAAAATCTTACAAGTGGATTTGGTTGGTCATCTAGTGATGATTAAGTTTATGAAGTGCATAAAAAAAACATATGAACATTTATAATATAATTTATTTTCCACTTGTTATGATTTACGATTATAGTAAGGAATTAGAAGTTATTCAGGTAGACATGAAATTTCTTGGTGTCATATGAATTTCAAGAAAAAAAGGATATGAAAGGTGGGGCAAATGATCCTAGCTCAAGTAGTTAGGTGAATAATTTTTTTCCTCAAACTCAGTCCCTTCAATTCTCTGGAGACATGTTCTAATTACTTTGATTGTAGAATTTATTAAATAGTTATGTCTTGTGTAACAACAAAAGACAATATTTTGAAGTTCTTCATTCTCTATTTTCGTTTTGGTTTAAGAAAAAAAATATTACAAGTGGATTTAGTTGATCCTCTACCAATCATTAAGTTTATGTAGTGTGAATTTAAAAAGAGATGAACATTTCTAATTACATTTATTTTTCACTTGCCATGATTTATGATCATAGTAAAAAATTTGAAGTCATTGAAGTAAATATTGGATTTGGTTGATCCTCTACTAACAATTAACTTTATGAAGTGCACATTTAAAAAGAGATGAACATTTATAATTACATTTATTTTTCACTTGATGTGATTTATGATTATAGTAAGAAATTTGAAGTTGTTGAAGTAAATATTGAAGGAGAGTTTTTTGTCTCATGAATCTCATAAAATCATATAAAATAGCGAGCAAAATCCTTTTATTTACCAATATTTTTGTGCAATTGTGTTTAAATCCTTCCATCACCCCACTGAAATTTGTGTATGTATATTCTATCAAATACTTTGAAAAAATAGAACTTTGATATTCTATTCATTTACGCTATATAGACCAAAAGAAAAAGTGGAAACAATATAAACATGCACAAGAAATAAATGTATGGTAATTAGTCACTATGATTTTCCCCACCTAGTATATGTTATATTTTGGGCCAATCTTTTTAAAATGTGAATGTAACTTGATAAAATGTTGATCTATTAAACAACAAATTTGTCACTTCAAAAGGATAGAAATATTGTAAGTTCTACATTTTATATTACAATAACTCTTTATCTCATTTTGCTAAAAAATTTACATAGAAAGATAGTTACCTTTCTAAATCCACATGATAGGGAGTTTGTAATTACTTTTAATATTTTCTATATGTACAAAGACCTCTACCTAAAAAATATACAAAAACCTTGACCTCATAAATATCCATATGTTTGGGAATATTGGGTTAGTTTTTAATTAAATAGAAAATTTGAAATATGTATATTGGGGTTTTCATATTTTAATTTACAAAACATTAGTTTACTATTGGAAAATGTTTTGATAATTTTTTGAAAAGAATCCCTTATCTATGAGAGGGATATATATATATATATATATGTTATCATCTTTTATATGGGGAAAAGCTAACTGATAATTGATTGTTCTTAAAAATATTTGGGTGGTCATGTTATTTTTCCTTTGTACTTATGTTAAGGGGTAACTATATAGTATATATATGAGGTAATGTACATTAGTGATGGTATCAAAGTGTTGTGAGGTTCATCTTTAATGAATGAACTACTCTAACTTCCATCTTCACTCTAGTTAAAGATTTGGAAAATGAGGTATTACCTTGAGAAGGTCATCGTTTGTTTATCAAACTCTGAGATATAGATTTGAGCATTCTAAGCTTCTTGCATTAGTCCTCCACTTACACAAGAATATGGTTTGTTGAGGATATTTCACATATTATTATATTTTCAGTAATTTTGGTGAGCTCTAATTTTCTAGTTGATGTGTTGTTTATTTATAGTTAGTCTTGAAAACAATTATAGTTAGATCTGAATGATTTGTTAATTCACAATTAAATTAACATTTATACGTAAAGGGAATATGAAAATAAATTTTAGGTTAATTTAGATGTTCTTTAGTGGTTGAGTTTAAGTGTTATCTTAATGATTAAATTAAATTTATGTATCTATTAAAAAAATATAACATTATTACGATTCATTCCCAATAATATTGCCCAAATCAAAAGGAAAAGGGGCATGCTTAAAAGGGAAATCAAAATGAAGCAGATAAATAAAACGATTGATATGCATCAACTTATAAATATTCTGGAGAATTATCTACAATAATTTCACTAGAGCTGCAATGTAATCGAAATGGGGCAATGTCGACATAACTTCCCTGCAGATTGGATCTGCGTTTTTCGAGTACCATCATCTGTTAACACGCCCATGAAACTGTGGTTCCGTGGACCCTCACTGCGTATGTCTCAAAAACGCTATTTCAGGTTGATGGCCATCATAAAAATTGACGTCCGACCAACAATGCCGTCACATAATCAATTCCGGAGGGCAGAATACCTGGCCAGTTTGAAAGGTCGTTTGAAATGCCAATCAAAGATTTCAAATTTCCTAAGTAACCGTTGCAATGTGCATGTAATGCGAAAAAGGAAAATAACGATGTAACTACCCTAGAGATTGGGTCTCCTTTTTTCGATTAAGCACGTCGATTATGTGGTCCTCACTCCCTCCCTGTGCATGATGTAACCTCCCTAGAGATTTGGATCGATTATGTGGTCCCGGCTCCCTCCCTGTGCATGCCTAAAAAGCCGTCACACAATCCTTATCAAACTTCCGTTTCTTGTTATTCCGACGTGCAGAATGCGTTTCTTGTTATTCCGATGTCCAGAATGGTTTGGAAGTTCCGGTAACTGATTTTAAATTTCCTACGAACGGTAACCGATGAGTGACTCATTTGTCTATAAAACCACATAAAGTTTTAAAGCATTCATTTCATTCCTCTCATTTCTTTGGCACTCCGAACTGTAGGTTGGTCGTGTGGATGGCCGATATCTGTATATATTTGTTCTGTGTTTTTATATAGGTGATGTCTAGAGTTGCTCTGTGGTTTATGTTACTCAGAGGCTATCCGAAAGCTCTGGATGCATGGAAACGAAGCTTTTCTTCCATGGAAGAATCTGGTATCATTTCATTTTTGTTATGCTAAACTTTTCTCCACTCAGATTTGAGCTTTCCTCGAATATGTTTTTTGTTTTTTCGTATTTTGTTTCGAAATTTTCGTGCAATCTTAATTGATTTTTGGTGTGTTATTAAATTTTTTTGTCTACCCAGGTAGCTGCGGATGCATACTTTCATCCTTGGAGAATTGTCATAAACAGAGTTGGTCCGACCCTCTATCAATCATAACAGGTAAATAGATACGCAATTCCCATTCATACTTTAGCTTTTCTATAATAACATTAACGAATATAATACTTATGTGTACCATATCATAACAGGTAAATAGATATGCAATTCCCATTCTTACTTTAGCTTTTCTATAATAACAATAACGAATATAATACTTATGTGTACCATATCATATTTTCAGTATGTTTGCCTGTATTCCTCAATTTTTCTGTGTTTACTTTTGCTTTGTGTTGCTACTTCTATGCGTTTATTTTATTCCTAAAATTCTGCGTCAATCGTTGGTTTGTGTTACTATTTCTTTGAACGTTATTCCCAGCTTAAAACCACTGAAATTTCTCTTTCTATGTTAGGAAGATGCAATTTAGAGTGTCAGGGTTATCTGTACCAATCTCTTTCTCTGTTATATGTTTTCATTTATATTTTTCTTCAGGTTCGCTGTACAAATCTGAGACTAGCCACGTCCATGAATACGAGCAACTTACATTCTTGAGTGTATAAATGGAATGTTGTATAAATGAGACGTTGTAAGCTATTCTTGAGTCCAGCTTTTAAGGGCGTCAAAGCCGTATGGCCAGGAAAAAATGTACTTCTCCGGTCACCTTGCACATTGTTAAAATAAACTGAAATACATTTCGTAGCAACCGTTTAGGATAAAGAAAGAATCATATTCCATGAATATGAGTAGCTTACATCCTAGAGAGTATAAATGGGAGGTTGTAAACCCGACCTTTCTTTCTTTTTTACAAACTCTTCCCCAGTCCAGATTTTAAAGGACTTTTTAAACGCTTTACAGAATAGATATTTGCATATTTTATATAAAAAAAATTGAATTCGTGATGATATATTAGCGATGATATTTTAAAAAAGGTGTTTTGTAATATTACAAAGACAATGATAATTGTTTTTAAATATATTATCATTTATCTTTTAATGTGTTTTATTGATCTACATATTATAGATATTTTATTAAATCAATTATTTTATTCATTATTGAGTATACTATTATATTTTCATTATATTGTATATTTTGTTTGGTTAATATTTAGAATTCGAAAACCATTAGGATATATTGTTATTAGTATTGGGTTATTATTTATACAAATATTTTAATATTATTTAAAGAAAATTTAACTAAATAATAATTATAATATAAAAATTAAATATATCGTAAAATTATATTTATTATTTTATAAAATAGTTTTATAAGTGATAATATATTTGTTTATTCGGTTTGTGAATTTAATTTAATGTAATAATATATTTTTTTTTAACATTATTGGAGTATAATGGTATAATGTGTTCTTGATAATATGAAAGATTTGATGTGGGAAAGGGAGTGAGGAAGGGAAATGGTGGTGGGAAGAGATGAAGCGTAAATGGTAAATGGGCGGTAGGCAGTGGGAGTGTAAGAGGGAGGGATGGAGTCCGTCAGGTAGAGGGAAATTAATGAAGCAGACAATGGGGGAGAGGAATGGAGAGGGAAGGGGAGAAAGGGGAGAGATAAAGGGGAGGGAGTGGGGAAGAGGGAAAGGGAGTGGGAGAGGGAGGTGGAGAAAGGGGAGAGACAAAGGGGAGGGAGTGGGGAAGAGAGTGAGAGGAAGGTGGGGTGATATGTGTAGAGGAGGAGTAAGAGTAGGATGCAATGGCAAAGAGACGTCGGTGGCAGGGGAGGAGGTTGAATGGTTGCAGACAGAGGTAGGGGAGGAGGTTGAATGGTTGCAGACAGAGGTAAGGGAAGAGGTTGAATGGTTGCAGACAGAGGTAGCGAAGGCACAAGAGGTGAAGGGGAAGTGGGAGGAGGTGGAGGTGGCAGCAGGGCAGGGGGAGGACAAAGAGGATGGTGGAGGTGGTGACAAGGTAGGAGGAGGGGGAGAAGATGTCGAAGGAGGTAACAGGAAAGGAGGACGAAGGGGAGGTAGAGGTGGGGGTGGAGGCAGAGGGGCAGGTGGAGGTGGACGAAGGGTTGAAGGTAGAGGCGAAGGAGGAGGAGGAGGAGGAGGTAGAGGCGAAGGGGAAGGAGTTAGAGGCGGAGGAGGAGGGGCCAACGAGGGAGGGAGTGAGGCGGAGCAGGAGGTGCGAGCGGGAGGGAGGTGAAGGAGGAGGAGGAGGAGGGGAGGTGGAGGCAAAGGACGAGGAGGGGGCAAGGAGAGGAGAAGGAGGAGGAGGCGGAAGGTAGAGGTGGAGGAGGAGAGGGGGAGGAGGGGGAGGAAGGGAGAGGAAGGGGGCAGGAGGAGGCGCGGGGGCAAGAGGAGGTGAGAGGGGAGGGGCAAGAGGGGGGTAGGAGGATGCAGGGCGGCAGAGGGAGGAGGAGGCAGCGAAGGAGGAGGAGGAGGAGGATGTGGAGGGGAGGAGGAGGAGGACATCGAGGAGGAGGAGGGAGCTGGAACATGGGGGAGAGGAGTAGGAAGAGGTTGTGGAGGCAGAGGTGGAGGAGGGGGTGAGGAGAAGGACATCGAGGAGGAGGGGTCAGAGGTGGAAGCGGAGGAGGAGTAGGGGAGGAGGAGGAGGAGGTCATGGAGGAGGAGCGGGGGAGGAGGAGGGGGTTAGGAGGAGGTGAAGGAGGAGGACTGGGGGAGGGAGGAGATGAGGATGAAGGAAGTGGTGGGAGTAGAGGAGGAGGAGGAAGAGGAAGAGGAAGAGGAGGGGGAAGGGCAGGGGAGGAGGAGGGAGAGGGCAGGGGGA
The DNA here is from genome assembly GCA_000404065.3 of Pinus taeda. Taxonomy (NCBI): domain Eukaryota; kingdom Viridiplantae; phylum Streptophyta; class Pinopsida; order Pinales; family Pinaceae; genus Pinus; species Pinus taeda. The sequence goes on along the minus strand of APFE030929006.1, from coordinate 26,991 downwards.
GAAGGAGAAGGAGGAGGACGGAGAGGGCAGGCAGAGAAGGAGAAGGAGGAGGAGGGGTGGGAAGGAGGATGAGGAAGGAGAGGGGGAGGACGAGGAGTAGGATTAGGAGAAGGAGGAGGGGGGGAGGTGGAGGCAGAGGAGGAGGCAAAAGAGGAGGTGGAGGAGGTGGGAGGAGGAGGAGTGGGTGGTGGCACATGTAGAGGAGGTGGGTAGGAGGAGGAGTGGTTGGAGGTGGAGGCAGAGGAGGGTAGGGAGGTGGGGGAGAGGAGGAGGAGCAGTTGGAGGTGGAGGCAGAGGAGAGGGAGAGGTGGGGGTATGCAAAGGAGGACGAGTTGGAGGAGGGGGTTGAGGAAGAGGAGGAGGAGGAGAAGGAGGGGGGCGAGGTGGAGAGAGGGAGAAGAAAGCAAAAGGAGAGCGATAGGAAGGAGGGAGGGGGGAAGGAGGAGGAGGAGGAGAAGGAGGCACAATGTGGGAGGCAGAGGACGAGGGGGTGGAGGTGGAGGAGGGAAAGGTGGGTGTGAAGTAGAGGAGGGGGAGGGGTCAGAGGTGTGGGAGGAGGAGGAGGAGGAGTAGTAGAAGGAGGAGGCAGATGGGGAGGAGGGGGCGAGGAGGCAGAGGCGGCGGAGGCGGGGGAGGAGGATGAGCGGTCAGAGGTGGAGGTGGAAGAAGATGAGGAGGAGGAGGGGGGGCATTAGGAGGAGGGGGGATGAGGAGGAGGAGGGGATGGAGGTAGAGGTAGAGGAGGGAGTGAGGAGTAGGACATCGAGGAGGAGGAGGGGGAAAGGAGGAGGAGGAGTCAAAGGGGGAGGATGAGGAGGAAGGGGAGAGTTAGGAGGAGGAGGAGGAGGATAAGGAGGGGGGAGGTAGAGGCAAATGCGGAGGAGGGGGTGAGGAGGAGGAGGATGGGTGATGTGAGGAGGGGGGATGCGGAGACGAGGACGAGGATGAAGAGGAAGAGGGGGGAGGTAGAGGCAGAGGAGGAGGTGGGGGAGGAAGGGGGGTGGTAGGAGTAGGATAAGGAGGGGTGTTGAGGAGGATGAGAAGGACAAGGAGGTAGAGGAGGAAGTGGAGGAGGAGTAGGAGGAGGGAGGGAGTGGGAGGCATAGGAAGAGGAGGAGGAGGAGGGGGGAGGAGGTAGAGGGGGTGGTGGTGAAGGCGAAGGTAGAGGAGGTGAGAGGAAGTAGAGGTGGTGGTGGTGGAGGTGGAGGTATTGGAGGGGGGAGGAGTGGTTTGGGGAGGAGGAGGAGGAGGAGGAGGAGGAGGACAGGGTGCAGGAAGATGCAAAGGCAGAGGAGGGGGAGGGGAGAGGAGGAGGAGTGGATCGAGAAGCACCAAGTGTTGGTTTTACACTCCCATTATGTATTTACACTAGATTCAATTTTGGTGTCAGGCCCAATGACATTTGCATTAGAGTCATAATTTATTGATGTCTTTTCCAACATGCATACAATGTGGTGTACTACATTTGTGCATTTCCTTCACCACTTCTTACCCTAGTTCCTTCTAGATTGGAATATAATTTGTGCCTCTTATCTACTTTATTTATAATTATTAAGATGCCTATTTCCTCAAAGAAACTTTTATGTTCCAAAATATGCATGTTCAACTAATTACACATATTTCTATTAAATATATGAATAATAACCTAGTAAGATGTAGTTCCCTACAATAGTATATATTTGGAGCATTTTCTTACTAAGGGTGAATTAAAAGACTCATCCAAAACCATATCAAAAACAAATTCCATCATTACATCTAGATGGACCAATCATCACAATAATAAAATTACATAGTCTCGTACTTCATACCATGACCTGTCTTCCATGAAAAAAAATTAGAAATTGTCTTAGGATGGAGCCCACTTAATTAAACGTAAATTTATTTATGTCCATTTATATACTTTTATTTGAAATATTTCTTGGTGTTGACCATGATCTATGGAAATTGTACTTGTGATTTTATCTGTTCTGTTTTCTATTTATCTCGTAAGAGTTCAACATTTCTTCCCTTAAGATCTCTCATAAGGAGATCATTCCATAGATGCACATCATCAAACATTATGAACATGCCATTGTGAGTGGAGAAAATATCATGCCTCGAGATACACTGGATTGTATTGCTAATTTGACCAAAACATTTCTCTATTTGTTTTCATTAGGTGTTCAAATAATTAAGTTTATTCTTAATTTACTTCTATTAGCGTCCTTCCTCAATTCATTATTTAAATTTGCTAGACTTTCTTTTTCATAATTCAATGAATTAAAAAAAATCCTCAACAAAAGAAATTTTCCAATCGCCCAAACCAGGTACAATAATTTTAACCTAATCAAAAAAGGACTTCAGTCAACCTCCTTCCTCAATTCATTATTTAAATTTAAATAGTGCAAGTAATGTCTTCGGCAATTAACATTAAAAAACCCTCAATCCTTTACCCAAACCGAGTATAATAACATCGAAGCAAAGTTTAAAAGAGTGATGGAGGGCTAGCATATGTGGTGATTATGTAATTGAAGATGGTTTTCCTATCTCCCATATGATGCAGAAGAATGGCTTTAGGAAAAAATCATTGGTCACCCTCAAAAAGTAATCCATAAATTGCCATTGTTTCTGGTTGTGACTAAGAATGAAGAGAATGGTTATGAAATCAAGGAGAGTTGGCAAGAGTTTACAATGAAGTGAGGCAGTATACCTTAACCATACTTGAAACACCAAACAGAAAAATCATGCAAATTTCCTCTTATGCGCAAGCCATCATAAAATAAGGTTATGCGAGAGTCCTCATTGTGATCATAGCCAACATTTTCCCCGAGACTCTTATGGATTGTGAGTCCCCACACATGGCTCAACCTTGCCCATTAGGACACCAAATTTTCGACAACACCCTGCTCTCCTCTTTCAAGATATAAATTTTTGCAACAGTGGCCTCAGGGACATTTCTCAGCCTCCCTTACTAAACGAATACAACACCTTGCAATATCTCCCTCTATGGAAGAATTCAAAGGAAATCTAAAGGAAAATACATGCAATACAGTTTTAGCACCGAAGAGGATGAAATTTGATACCAACGTATGGGTATGAGGAGTATTTATATCGAAGAACTCCTAATTGAACAGACATTCTGTAACCTCCATGCGAGAATAAATTAAGATAGGAGAAGATAAGATGAACAAGATTTTCCCAGTGTGACTTGTCTATGTGCAAGTAAGGATAAGTGTTATCCAAATTACATCAGAAGACAAGAGAATAACCACTCACAAGAAGTTATCATTGTCTTGCTACAAGTTTGGTAGCTTCACTCACTTGCCTACCTAAGGGATAGTTGTCCTCGACCTAAAGAACACCCCGTGTTGTTATTATCTTTTCACCCAGAAAGAAGCTCATAATTTCATAAGGCCTTTACAAGTATTAGGATTACCTGAGGTGAATAAGGTTATTTTTTTCAAGATGGAATGCAATTTCAATGCTTTAGGTTTTAAAGACACCCTTTATCCTTATTTGAGTAGTGAGCGATAACAATTACCCCAACACCAAATTCATTTAAACACCTCTAGATCAGTGAATAGGGCCAAAAAAAGACATTATAGGGGACCAAAAGGGAAACAACAACCCTTAATGGGATTTTATCCAACAACCTAGTTGGGAAGGTGCCTCTTTAGCTTGAAATCTAACAATAAAATGCACTACTTCTGAAAGCTACCAAAACCCAATGTCATCACTCATAGTAAACTATTATAGGGTCAGAGTAGACACACACAATCACTTAACCCATTATTACATAAAAGAAAGCATGTGGAAGTGGTTTTATCCATGTTGTGATTCTATTACCCAGAAATTGGATTTTATGTATTTGGAATGTTTTTATTTGCATTTAGTAGCAAAGGAACATCTGGCTTCATTAATAAACTATTTTGACATTTTATTTTAGTATCATTCATTGTCTTGATATTTTTTTGTAAGGTCATGATCTATCTTTAGCACTTCTAGCTACTTTTGTAACTTTGGAGAATGCTTATTTCATTTCTAAGAAATAACCCTGAGGCTAAGGTTCTCTAAAATTGAGAAGTACTCACTATGGATAAACAAAAATGATCATTTCAAATACATTAACAAGAAGATTTACAACACCTAGCCATCGATATTCATATCATTTATATGGTAGATTGGGTCCCGACTTCCTTGTTGATAATCCTTAGAAATCAAAATATGAAATCACCATATTTGCTTCATGCCTATTCATGGTTCTAGAATTGCACGAGATGTCCAAGGATTTAAACATATGGGCATTCTTAACTTGGTAAGAAAGATTCCGAGCATCTTAAATGGCATCACTGGAATGTCATATTTCTTGTGGTGCACCTTTTACACTACACTTTTGTAGGTCTTCTCAGTGCTTGAGCCAGTGACCATGAATGCATCTTGCACTCATTAGGATAATTGAGGATATTATGTTAATCATAGAATATAGTTAAGTCATATTAATCACATTAAGCAGTCGGTTCACTTTAGGTGATGGCAAGATTTGGAAATTCTTGCATGGATGCAGCTTGAAAACATTCACTCCCTGCAACTTATTAAAATTTCCTCTGAAATTTCGGTTTGATTTCAATCATAAATTATGATTTTATACTTATGTCAGGACCATGTATTTGCACAAATATTCAAAGTTACAATTATTCATTAGCCCAATGTATGGTTCAATCAGTCATACTTTCTGGTTCTAAGATATCGAAGTTCATTGCAAGTTAGTAGTGGCAGTTATTGGGGTTTTATTTGTAAAATTATCTTAGCAGATTCCTAAAAGAAATTACATCGATTGTCTTTAATTTTAGAACATCCCAATTTACCATGATTCTCCGTTCTACTTTATTTGTAAGAAAATTTTCAATATTTGAGTTATGTAGAGTATTTTAAGCTACTCTTTTAAATGCTCACATATTTTACTTCTTGTCCATGTTTATCTATCTAGAGACACTTTAGGTCCCTAAAGACTTCTTTGTGTGAATAATATAGTAGGTCCGAATGTAATTTTCTTATTTTTGCTTGGGAAGAAAAAAAGAGGAATTTATAATTTTTACAAAAACTTTACTTTATGGAAACTTATTAATTGTACATATATTAATGTTTATAGACTTGTGCTATAAGTCTCCTCATTTTAACAATCTTATTATGTCTAAAACTAATGAAATTAAAGCATGAGTGTGTAGACTAAGTTATATGAATACACAAAGAATATGTTGGGATAGAGTATATGTGTAATAGGGTAGATCCTATTACTATGCACAAGGTGGGGCAAAATCTAGCCTTTAGCTTTGCATATATCTGTCATAGTTTTTTTCCTTTTTTCTTTTTTTCTTCAGCATAAAGGTGTTATAGGAAGAATACAAACCACCCAGCTCATTCAACTTCCTAATTTAGGACCTAAAGCTCATTCACACCCTATAGAGGTGGGTTATTTCTTAGACCACAATACTTGAACTTAGAGCTCTCATACCATTTGTCACATACCTCCTTGATCCAATTTTAAAACCCCATATTTTGTTCCTCCACTAAATTTAAATTGGCTTAAATATGCAATAGTTGTCATATGCGTTCATATATAATCATCCCATAGACAAACTTAACACCCGCAATTCTACACATGCATACATCACATCGCAGTGGAATGCATCAATCATGATCATTCAAGATCTTACAGTCAAGTTCTGTTACTCTAAGGATTTAACCCAAGGATTAATGGACTCATTTCATAAATACACTATAGTTAACTTCTCGATATAACATGTTCGTAGTCCTATTGGCGTATCTTATGCAATACTAACCATAGTGAATAAATAGTAAAGATGAAATTTAGTAGATGCAATTCATAGTGTAAAAGGCCTAGCATGGATAACCTAAACAACTAGCTCTATGATGGCAACCTTAAAACATAATTATTCATCCTACCTAGTTGTTGCATGCATCATTATTCAATTATCTTTCTACACAAAGATCACACATGTAGCTATACACATATGCTGAGAGAATTCGACAATGTACAAGGTAAGGAAAAACATACAACAAATCCCATCCAATGGAATTCTATAAGAGAAATTAAAATAATATCACATGGAAAACCAAGCACTGCCACCCAACCTAGAACTGCCTGCTTCTAGTTCAACCCTAAGCTGAGAGTTGCTTTCATTGATCAATTGCCTCATGTTGATCTCTTCCATGGTTATATAATACCCTCTTTCATGATATGGTTTCCGTTAGTGCCATCCTACTTTTATGGATATTTTTATCCATTTTCCTACGCCTTTCCTAGAAAAGCTTGCCTTTATCTCCCGTGAGGATTTTGCTCATCAAAGTTTGCCTTTTCTTGGGCAAGACTTTTATGTTTTTCCTTAACTTAGCATCTTTCTCTAGCTAAGTATTTTAATGGATATTTATCTCCAAATCCATTAATCTCACCTAGATCTGGATCTAGAAGTCTTATTATGAATATTATTGATTCCCATACACCAAAGGGATTTGGCAAGAATCTCCTCTCTTGGTGCCTTGCTTTTCCAAGTGATTAATTATTTTATTTATTTCATAAGGTATTTACTTTTCATGTTACATGTTAGACCTACCTTTTCTCAGCTTAGGTTAGCAAAGTTTTACTTACAAGGGAGGGGTGTTACATATATGCAATTTTAAAGAATACATAAAATACAAATTTAAATGAGCAAACATACAATTTTAAATTTTGAAATATGAAACAGAAATACAAATTCAAATAGAAAAACACATAATATATATTTCCAAGTTGTGATGGACCTCCTTATCCTACCTTGGAATCTAGCTCCTAAGCTCCCAATTTGTAAAGTTTCTTTATTTTTTCTATATTTAATTGTTAAGATGCAATACTAGCAACAATATCTTTACCCTGCCCTTAGAACATCATTAGTAATTCTATAACAAACTCGACAATCATTATCAATTTAAGAATAGAGTCATTCTGGTATCATCTTTTAACCCTATTATCAAGGCTTATGTCTGAGATTTCTAGTAAACGTGATTTAGTAGATGGAGATGGAACTAACCATAACATGCAACATATAATAATTTCCTTACCTACATCAACGATATTAATTAAACTCTATTATCATGATCATCCATCATTATTATAGGTCTTGTTTCCATCATGCATAATGAATTGGTTAATTAAATACAAATCTTAGATCATGCATTATATAGGTAACGTATCTCATACACACACTAGGTACTCTCAAAAACCTGGTGATATGCAAGTCAATTTCATTGGATATCTTACTGACCCATATATGCATAACTAAAACGATGTACCATCAATTCCTTATATTACATGCAGGAGCATCTAATTTCATTATGCACGACATAGACCATGTTGAACACTTGATAATACTACAGGAGATGCCATTCCATAATTGTTCCACATGCATGAACATCTACAAAACACTAAAGCATGATACTCTTTCTTATCATTGCAAAGATAACCTTAACAATGTCGATATGCATATGAGAGCACATGAAATTTATATGCATTATTGAATCCATCATTTATATAAAAGAGGAAATTAAGAAATCCATATCTCTGAATTGTTGGATTTAACATCCAAATAATTTTATTAGTACACAAACCCATGTAATTCATTCAAACATTATCATGGTGAGGAAACTTAAGAAACCATTTCATAAAAAATAATTGGAACAATAACAGAGATTTAATAAAATATTATCATAAACAAACTGGAATTTTCGTAGAGAGAGAGAGAGTAAGAATCATCATAAAAACATGCCACGCATTTGACACCAACTAAAACTTTACTTGGAGGGAGGAGCACCACCACCCAACCATGAATCACCTATGATTCCCCTAGAGCGAAGACCTTGCCAAGGATCAGCTTCCCTCAATTGATCAATGCACTAGGTATTTAATACACTCTTCCATGATTTAGTTACCAATAGTGGCATCCAACTTTTATGGATTTTTCCATTTGACTAGGTCTTTTCCGAAAAAGCTCATCTTTTTCTCCCACAAAGCTTTTCCTCATAAAATCTTTCCTTTATCTCCCAAAAATATTTTACGTCTGATGGGTCTTTATTTCCCATCCATTCAATGGATATCCATTCCATCCAAGCTTATCTACAATCCGATCTAGAAGCTTATCATGAAAGATTCATCTCTATCCCATTCCTCATGGGATTTGGAAAGAATATCATCTCTCTTCGTGCTCCACCCAGTGATTTATTTTATTAATTTATTTAATAACACATTTTCTTTTCATATTACATATCACCTAGATTTCCTCAACTTAGTTTTAGTATAGTTTAACCCACAAAGGAGGGTATCACACTTAGCTTCCCTCAGCTTAGGTTTATAATCATTTAGCGCAACTTATGTTTACAATAATTTAGCACACAAGGGAGGATATCACACCTAAATTTAACTTAGATTGGTACACAATAATTTAGTACACAAGGGAGGAGTGTTAAATACTACCCTCAAATTTTACACTATCCTCTATGTATCACTGCATCATGTCCTCATTCACGGGTAGCTGGTTTCAGAATCAACAAACCTTATGGCTTTGCCATTTGATGAAATGTTTCCAATGTACATCGGTCACAAGGAGTGCTCCGAGCACATCTCCTTCCATAGGTACATCGGTCTCAAGGAGTGCTCTCCTTTGACAGCTACGTGTAACATTATTGTCAAACCATTTGTGAGAATTTATAGATGCACAATTTTAGCTATGATAAATATCATAATCTGTTACTTAATATTATTAAAGAAGTTATTGCTTATCATTTATTTTATCTGAAGAATGCATATATTCGACTTGCATTATTTCAAGTGTTTGTGTTCTTGTCGAACACTAGGTTCCTGCAGTCTCTTTACATAAAATACATCAGTTAGCATATTTTCCACATTAATATGCCTGCAAGGTCATAACATATTATTTCACATAACAATATATATTCATCATATATATATTCATTGTAATTGTATGTATGCCAAACTATGATTAACCATAGCTACTTTTACCAAACTTACATTCCTTATTTTGAGAAACCTCCATGTTTGTTTACCTAGCTAGACATCTATCCAATGACACTATGCATACTTGTACATAAGGTACATTATACACACTAATACACATTTAATTTTTCAACCTCATAGCATATGTAGTCATACAAGTACCGTATATATTGTTGTGCATATTACCACCTGTGTTATAGCCCATCATACCATTCCCATGGTATTACCTGCATGAAAAAACCTTTGTCCACATATTTTCTACCATGTTAGTATCATACCAAACATTTGTTTATCTTTTCCTAGCAATTAAAGTAACTATGTTAAGTTGACAAGGAATTTGTATGAGCATGGTTCGTTTATGTAATGAGAGAAGGTTTTATCAAGTGTAAATCATTCTTAGATTACATGTGGTTGTAACACAATATTCATAATATAATATGTATTCATGCATATTTTCATCATAGGTAGATATTAGCTCATAGTTAATAATTGTTGGCTTAGTACTTCATTCTTAAATCATTTATCTAGGGTGATTTACTATTTCCCTTTTTATGTTTCAACAACTTAACCACTATGCATTATACTTTACCAATGTGATGATTATGTCAATCATGTTCTTTTCTTCTGCAGATTACTCCCCTTTTATAGGGATTCAGATGGTCACATATTTAAGGTTGTTAACCTGAATTAACCATGAGCTGCATTATAATTCCAACAATTCATTAAACTCAAGACTCTTTCATGCCATGGATGGTTGACACCTTTCATAAACCAAATGATAACTACAATATTGTTATAAGGCTATAATATTGTACACCCATGTGTTTACATGGAAAATTCATATGCCTCATTATTATGTGTAGAGTTTTGCATGATTATTTCCACAACAAGTTTATCTTGATGACCCCTTAACCAGGGTTATGATAACAATATTCCAAACAATCCATGACAATGCATGAGTATATGTATCATACAACAATAAAATAATGTTGCAAACATGGAATTCATGTATTGAAGCCATCGATGATGACAATATCATGATGATATATTTCAATTACATCAATGTTTAAAATGCTCACAAGCTTTCTTAGTCAATATTCTCATAACATGTTCAAAATACTCTGCTAACCATATCCTACCAATAGGGCATGTTTTCTCATGGTCAGCACCTAACAAGGTAAGTCCTCATCCATAGCCATAGTAGCTTACTACAATTTGTGCATAACATTTGTCATAATAGTAATTATTAATTGTTATAGCTTGCTAATTTTACTATATCCACTGTTCTTTATCCTATAAACATTCTAGAGTGGATGATTATTCTATCATCATCACACCCTTCTCACCATAGATATAATATCCTATGGCATTGAACTTGCCTCACCATTTGTTTTAAGGTGAATAGCTATGTAGACCTTAATGACTTGGTTATAAGGATTTTAATATAGCAGTAGGAATTAATACCTACTTAATGAATCCTCCAATCTGACCATAATTCTCTCAAGGTGTGATTAATCAATTTTTTTTAAATATGAAAATTTCTCATAGTTTGCATCTTAGTGTTGCTTTTCATAATCACTTAATACTTCATGTACACTAAAAAGGTTCTGAATTTTAACTACAATGGTAGATTTATTATAAAATAAATCAAGTAATATCGATCTCTTAAATGCAGGCTGCACATGCCAATTACACGAATGTTAATAAGAACAACACAATACTCACAACTTCTTTTGGTGTAGACATGACATATTCATGGGTGGTACACCTTGCTTCCTTGGTACATGATAATTTATGCTAAATTTTACCTGAGATATAATTCAAGTGACTAAAACTTCTATATATGTAAAAGTAAATTCCTACATACTTGCATCACGTTCCACTCTTGGTGTAGACATGACATATTCGTGGGTGGTACACCTTGGTTCCTTGGTACATGATAATTTATGCTAAATTTTACCTGAGATATAATTCAAGTGACTAAAAGTTCTATATATGTAAAAGTGAATTCCTACATACTTGCATCACGTTCCACTGAAAAGATAATTTCTTTCACAGTTCAAGGTATACATAAATACCCACCAAGTACTAACTTTTGAATAATAGTAAATCATAATCATTAGTGCTTATCCAAATGATAAGTTCAACAGTGAGTCCAGGAGGTGTCTCAATTCCTAACATGGAAGGGTTCCTACTTATTAAGTATTCACCCCAACACCTTTTCTGTATCTCCACATAAATTTTTATACTATTTAAGAGTGACTTAAAATCTTAACACCATATTCTTTTCATTTAGCCAAGTGGCTACATCATTTTTGTAGAGTGTCAATTTTCTTTTTTATTTTTATTTCGAGGAGAAAACAAATATACATATGCAGGTGCAATCCTATCACTCTAAAAAAAGCATGTGCATGCTTGAGTTAAACAAATATTACATGTGTTTCTTATATCATAACCGTTTTTTCATCACAGTTCTAAATAATAATAAAAAATTCATTCACACATCTACTCTTACGAGAATATCAAACATAAATTTAACATCATTTTTCTTTTCAAATGGTTTCTTTCATTTGACAACTTGTAGCAATAATATCAAACATTGATAGAAAGCACTGTGGTTGGAGGATTATTTCCATACATTTCTCCTGCCATTTCTATCACTACCTCCTGCAACCTAATAGCCTCTTTTGAATCACAGATCAAACTTTCCTTTCGTCTCCCTCTAGACATGCTAGAAGGTGAGAAAAATAAAATGAGATCTAGTTTCTTTAGTTCTACCCATCATACAGACAAGTATAAGATTAGTGAACATGGAGGTTCCAACTCTAAAAGTTTTGTCATCGCATGTTTCGCATATTTCGCATGTTTCCCTACATCTATAATTTCATGAATTCTGAAGGCATTGAGCACTGCTCCCCACATAGTTGCATCAAGTTCGAAAGGCATGTTGTCGACAAGGCCTCTACCTCATTCAGCCTTCGAGGTTGTCCAAAGAGATCAATCTAGTATGATTTTGGTGTGATCTGATAACATCTAGCCATGGAATCGAAATACGCACAACCCTTTTCAAACTTACTTGAGTTCTACAATCTTAATAAAAACGTATTGCAATCTTAATGAAAGTGGCAGTGACAATATCTTATATAAGCAAAATGAAAAATACGTAATTGCAGTGTCTCAGAGTTTGGCAAATTATTATTCCATTTCACGTTCCAACTATGTTGTCAAATTTATTGTGTCACAAGCCAGATAGGTAGGTAAATCCCAGCTATTGATTATGAGGGTCATAAACAAATTATAATGTTTTATGGCTATTAAACCTTCAAAACCCACCAAAAGGAATCTAGACGTGAGATAATTACCATCAAGTCAAAATTAAGGCAAACAATGATGATTGAGAAGAAGATAATACTCCCAAGCTCTTCTTCAAATAAGCCTTGCTTTTTTCCCTTTTTCCATATCCCTTCTCCAAAATGAGAACTCACAGTGACTTCTCCTCCACTCTTAATCGCTCACTTCAGCGAGGCTATTAGGGCGGAGTGAAGGAATAATGGACAGTTAGCTCCATGCTCGAATTCCAACAGTTTCTGGGTATCAGGGCATGATAAGGATGGACGTGGCAACCTGAATAATTCTTAACAATTCATAGATATGGCTACGAAATCATTTTAGATGCTGGAAAATCCCTGTGGAATATGACATCCAACCCATCAAAATTTGTCAAATATTGATAGAATTTCTTGGCTGGTCATTGCTATATAGAAAATCATGTAACATTGTTTCTGTTCAATTATTCTTTTAAGGGTATGCTCATCAGATCCAGAACCACATGAATGATCCATAACCAGAACCACGACCATGGCTATAACAGTCATGTCTTAATGTGTGATTGATACAGACGTATCCATAGTATATTTACAGAAAACTCCACCTAACATAGTCAACAGAATAACAAAATAAATTTATATATACCTTTGATAACGCGTATCAGGTTAAAGGATCAAAATTTAGAATTCCAATCCGGTATCATGATAAAAAATAACTGGAAACAACTGACCTTTTCCAACTCTATGAGATTGCAACAGAAACTTTTGAGCATCATTTGCTACATCTATCACCTTCCATAGGGTACGAGAGGTAAAGAAATCAGAGGCTGTCCTCGCCTTGACTACGTTTTTGTTTATTTCTGAAGTGTCGTACTACCATTGGGAGCATCTTCTCCATGGCTTCCCTGATTTGTTTTCTCTATAAGGCAACAGAGGATCATGTCAAGGAGCCAGAGATACTCACAGTTATAGCACTAGATATTTTATTACATGATTTACCAATGGTTACTCTCTACATACAGTTATAGCACTAGATATTTTATTACATGATTTACCAATGGTTACTCTCTACATACTGGATGATGAGGTTAACAATTATCCTAGATATTTATTCCATTACTCATACTCACACACAAAGTCATGTAGTCATGTTCTGCCGTTAACGTTCCTACATTCGTAGGACAAAAATTCAGCTTTCGAGGATTGAATTCCCTTCTGATATAAGACAAACGCAAAATGTAATATTTAAATGGGAAACATCAATCTAAAGCTTTTCTCACAATGTTTCTAAAAGCTAGGAAGGGTGAGCTTTGTGGGGTGTGGAATTTTCATGTTGCTTTAGCAGCCGTTTCTTTTATCCATTGTTCGTCGGGCTGGAAAACTGACCGCTTTGCCATAAGTTTCTCCGAAAATAAAACTAGAAGCCACTGCCTCCTCGTCGGCAAGGTTTACATGCCAACAACGGTTATAATTTTACTATATGTACATCTTATATTCAAAAATCCTTATCCGTAAACCATACATAAAATTGTTTTTTATTGTTTCTCATTGGTTGCTTTTACCAACATTATTCTTTAAGCCTTTTTTAGGTAACCCTATATCTATAAGCCAAAAGTAGTCTTTTGGGATTTAAAAATTTAATACCTCTCCAGGTCATTGGATAAGGTGGATAAGGTCGATCTCTCCTGGATGTTTCCCATGCAATAAGGATAACCAGCACTGACAGTTCAGTAAACCCATAAAATAGCCACCCAAACCAACATTCATCCCATCCTGAAAGTGAACAAAAAATCTCTAACATACTCAAAAGAAAATGACTACGCATGAGGATCAAGCATCATACCCGCGTATTCAGTGCTAATCCATAGGGAGGAGTAATAGTATGGTGAAGCACACGTCTCGGCTAACTTTCCTGACCTTCTTCCAGAACAAAATGAGAGCTAGCTTCTGTCCGTCCACATAGCATGCACATAAGCTCCATCCCCGTGCCTCGATTTCCTATTCAGATTGACAATTCTTCCTAGGTATTCTTCTCCTCTTCCGTCAAGGAGTTTCCAAAAATGCTTGGAGACATAACCGAATTGTTTGTTAAGAAGTTTCACAGGTTGAAACTGCCTCATACATCCCAAAGGGAGTTTTATCGCCATCATCTGAGAAAGGTTGAGTTCTCTGTTGTCAATGTTAAACTGGCCATGATATATCTTCCTTAATGGGTTAATCCATCTCATGCGAATCAGTTGTTAAGTGCGGCGATTTAATCACGGGGGTGAGGTCCTCCCTACAATGGATGGATTGGTGGTGGTTACCACCGAATGGGAAACAGGGTGACCGGGCAGACACACAGGTGGACCAACTCTTTTAATCTTTCTAGTTGCCATAGCCCAACGTGCACTTTTTCCCACTACGCATTCAGCCAACACAATTTAATATGGACATTAAGGATGAGGCTGTTTATGCCATTCCTAAATACTTACTTAGTACACGGAAATTGATAATTTGTAACATCACACTCAAGTCCATATCATGAACATAGAGTCGAAGCAATTTTGGAGGAGGTCATATTTTTTAGTTTTAAATTCCAGAATTCTTGAATTACTAAATAATATAATACGCCAAAGAAGCCATAACAGCACCTTTACCTCCAAAAGGTAAAAAAATGTTCTTTATATGACCAAGCGGATTAGATTTCCCCTGTACTTTTGTTGCTGGCCTATTGTTTTAAAACCTACTCAAGTTTAAGTACATGAATCGATCTAATGGGCATGGATTTGAGAAAAGCTTAACAATTCTAGAGATTTATTGCACACTTTGCAGCCATGGAAAGGCACCTTCAAAATAGAGAGGGAAACATAAAGACCCCAAAGCTTATCTTGATAGCTGTTTGATGTAGGCTTGATTGAAGTCTCTTGAGAATTCTTTTGGATTTGACTCTATATTAAATTTTTTGATACCATATCGTCTTCCTAGAGGACGTGTTTGAGCATAAAACCTAGATAGGGTAGAAAACATCTTCCACCAATGCATAAAAACTTCCTCTTTAATTAAATTGCTTCATATAAAATCTTGTTACATATATATTGAATTAACATATGTGTATTCATGGTTCCTGAATAAACCATTAAGGAATCCTAACTTTCTTTAACAAAAACAAATAATATGACATTAACATGTTCTAAGCTTCAAATTTTAACTTCACCTTTATGGAATACATTTTTTTTTAAACTTGTAATGGCAATGCTACACAGGTGGATTGGTCCATAAGCATTAGTGTTTGAACCTTTTCTATGACACCATTGGTAACGAACCTCCTTAGCCTACCCTGGAATTTAACTCCTAAGCTCCTATTCCATAGATGTTTTTTTTTGTTCTATATTTAATTGTTAAGAAACAATACCACTTAGTGTATCTTTAACCCGCCCTTATATCATCGTTAGTAATGATGTAATAGACTCCATAGTCATGATCAATTTAATTATAGAGTGGTTGTGGTATGGTCTTTTAACCTTATTTTCAAGGCTTGCGTCAATTTTTTAGTAAACATGATTTAGTAGATGAAAACGGAACTAACCATAACATGCAACCTATACTAATTTCCTTACCTACATAAATGATCTTAATTAAACTCTACTACCATAAATGATCTTAATTAAACTCTCCTACCATGATCATCCATCATTATTATAGTTCTTGTTTTCGTCATGCATAATGAATTGCTTAATTAAGTACAAATCTTAGATCAAGCATTATACATGTAACCTATCTTATAGACACACTAGGTATTATCAGCAAGTTGATGATATTCAAGTCAATTTCATAGGATATCTTACAGCCCCATGTATGCATAACTAAAAGAATGTTCCATCAATTCCTTATACTGCATGCAGGAGCATCTAATTTCATTATGCATGACATAAACCATGGTGAAGCTTTGATAATTCTAAGGGAGACATTCCTCCATAATTATTCCACATCCATGAAAACCTGCAAAGCATGTTACTCTTTGCTACCACTGTAAAGATAATCTTAATAACTTCGAAATGCATATGAGAGCACATGACAATTACATGCATTATTGAATCCATCATTTTCTATAAAAGAGGAAATTATGTAATTCATATATCTGAATTGTAGGATTTAACATCCTAATAATTTTGTTAGTACACAAACCCATGTAATTCATTCAAACATTCTCGTGGTGAGGAAACTTAAGCATTCATCTCATAGAAAAATTGGAATGATAACAGAGACTTAATAAAATCTTCTCATAAAAAACTCAGAACTATAACAGAGAGAGAGAGAGAGAGAGTAAGAATCATCATACAAACATCCCACACATCTGGCACCAACAAAAACCTCTCTTGGGGGGAGGAGCATGATCACCCAACTATGAATCACCTCTGATTCCCCTCAAGTCGAAGATCTTGCCAAGGATCAACTGCCCTCAATTGATCAATCATTGGATATTTAATACCCTCTTTCATGATTTAGTTACCACTATCGACGTCTTGCTTTTATGGATATTTCCATTTGCCTAGGTTTTTTTCGCAAAAGCTCATTCTTATTTCTAAGGAGAATTTTCCTCATAAAATCTTGCCTTTATTTCTCACAAAGCTTCTATGTCTCATCAATCTTTATCTCCCATCCATCCGATGGATATCCAATCCATCCAAGCTTATCTAAAATTTCATATAGAAGCTTATCATGAAAGATTCATCTCTATTCCCATTCCTCATGGGATTTGGAAAGAATCTCCTCTCTCTTGGGGCTCCACCCTCTAAGTGATTTATTTTATTAATTTATTAATAACACATTTTATTTTCATATTACATATCACCTAGCTTTCCTAAACTTAGATTTAGAATAGATTAACCCACAAAGGAGGGTATCTCACCTAGCTTCCCTCAACTTAGTTTTAAAATCATTTAAAACACAAGGGAGGATATCAAACCTAGCTTTAACTCGGCTTAGGTGTACAATAATTTAGCACACAAGGGAGGATACCCCACCTAGTTATAACTCGGCTTAGTTTTGCAATAATTTAGTGCACAAGGGAGGGGTGTTAAAAAACTAAGGAAACACACATAATAAAATTTCAATTTAATACAAAAACAAACACCCAAATATGAAAATGAAACATTAAATAAGAAATCACACACTATAAAAAGTAAAACATACAGTACATATACAAAGTCAAATTTATGCTATGAAATTAATTACAATCACAATTCAATACAATGAACACATAATTACAATTTCGAGCCACATACCATACAAATATTCATAAATAAACACACACACACACATATATATGCTATTTCAAATAAAGAGATACACAAAGTACAAGTTCAAACAAACACACAATATACAAATTGGACGAAACACACAACATACAATTTCAAATAACTAATTGCACGTGATAAAATTTCAAGTCAATAAAAGAAAACACTCAAATATTCTTATGCAACTTTAAGAAAACACACATAGGCAATATACAAATTAAAATCTACATTATGTTTACCCATTCAAATTCATATTCAATAGAGCAGACACATGACTACAATTCCAAATTACATACAAATATTCATAAAGAAACATTGATACAAGCATTCACATATATATGAGATTTTAATTAATAAACATACAAAATACTATTCCAAATAAGCAAACACACTATATAAAATTTGGTGTTGAAATACAAAAGAAAATAATCATTATTAGGACCACCCACTTATATATATGAAATTTTAAAAAAGAGAACACACAATTCAACTAAACACACACTTACTCAATTTCAAAGTAACATGGTATAGTATCAATTCAATATATAACCATAAATACATAAATACATTAAATTATATATGTATAACCTTATCTAATTATACAAAATATAAATAATACAATATAAAAAGCTTTAAAAATCACTAAAAATGAAAACCAAGAAAAAGAAAAACAAATATGAATGATCTATTAATTATAGTTATATTTAGTGGTTTTCAATGCCTAGTGAAAGATTGTATAATTTGTATTTTTGTATTTTTTTTTTTTTTAATGTAAGTGTGTTATGAGTTAGATGCAAATGTGATAAGTGTGATAATATGAATGGATGATCATTGAAGTGTAATATGACATGCTTCAAATATAAATGTTGTAAAGTAAATTTATCTTTAAAAAAGTATGTTTTCATGGGTATGAGTTTAAGGAAAAGTAATCAACACAAACAAAGATAACTACACTACTGAAAGAAAAATGGTGCCCCATCCTTCTTGAGAACTGGGAAGGAGTTTAACCCTTTCATTAAAATTATTTTTATTAATAATTGTGTGTATAATTGTCTTACAGTATTTGAGAGAAGAAAGGAATAATATATAATTGCATCAATATCTACTCTCACAAAAAACCCTTTCAGCAAAAATAGGAGATGAAATCCTTACCGTAAATAAATCTCCATGTAATACCATATAAATATTAGAGAAAAAAGTATATTTTTAATAAGATATAATGGAAATTACCATTTTGTCTTGAAGATTATCAATTTGTCTTTTATATAAAAATAATAAATCTTTCTGTGACATATTTAAATAATGAAAACAAATAGAAATCCACTTTCGAAAATGTATATTTTTACACCCCAAAGGGAAAAACCCATGGATTAAATGAACAAAGAATATAATGCACAACAAGTCATTCTCAGAAAAAATAATGGGTTAAATTAATAAAGAAGAGGTTATATTAGACAAACACAAAATAAACTAATACACAACATATTAAACCCAAATATAGAGCCATCAGAAGTCATTAAAAACCTAGTGATGCTTGAATTCACAGGCGATAACTTCTTGAGAGAATGACAGAAAAAATTATACCTAATAAAAAATTTTAAGGATGATTGAAAAAATAAATAAAAATTTAAATTTCATACAAATTATTGAGGAGGAAGGAGAGCCTTAAATTCAATAAAATTGGTTAAGCACAATGTTTAAACTAATGAAAGGGAGAGATACAGGGCCATCTCTATATACCTAGAATTGAGATTCGATTTCATGTTCAACGAGCTAATGGGAATGCCTTGAACAACAACAATGTCAACAACCTCTTTCCTTCCATATTTCATTCATTTTCATGCAACGTCAACTCTTCATTCACTCCAATAATTACAGTGAACCAAACAAAAATACAATGTTATGAAATGGAATTAGTTCTTACAGCAAAGCAGAGATGAACAAAAATATTGAATTAAATAGAATCTGATCCATACCATTTTTTAGAGATAATTGATTTCTTTGAGCCCAAAAAATCGGTAAACAACTCATTTTTCCTCCTCTACCCTTCTCTTTTCAGCCTCCTCCTCTATCCCACACAAGCATGGCTGAGTCAAAAACAAACTCGACATAGACAGACCCAAACTCTAACCACACATATAGCCAAACACACAAGAATAATCACAACTGATATCGACAAAGGAAAAGGAAGATGTTGGAAAAATGATAAGACTTAATATAGGGATTCCCCACTTCTCTTCAATGGCTACAAGATTTTTACCACCTCTACTTCCTCCAAGATTCCATGCTCTCTCTTTAATTGAGAGTTCATGCTTTTTCAAATTTCAATTGAATCCATGCTTCTTTGAAATTTTCGGCAGATGCTTTTTTTTGTCGATGTTAATGCTTCTGGTTGTTTCTATTCTTTGGTGGTTATTTCAATTAATGCTTGGTTTTTTCCCTTTCAAACAACATCCTTCTAATGCACATATTTCTAATAAGGCTTCAATTCATTCTTTTACCATTTTTTATTTATTTCGTGTCGTTAGTCACATTATTATGGATTTGACATTTAGAATTTGGTGTGGATTTTATTTTCATTTTAATATTTTATTTAATTTTTAGGGTGTTCGAAACAAGGTGTTCAAAGCACTCAAGAGTTTGTCTAGCATATCATATTATGTTATTTATTTTTAATTTTATCTATAGTTATATAAATTTATTGGATATTAATATGATCTTTTCTTTTTAAATTGCAAAGGAATATATATGTAGTGTAGAATATTGACAAACTTGCAAAACAATTTTTAAGATGTTTTAAAAAAGATAAGTGAAAATATGTGTGTCCTATAAACAAAATGGCCAGTAAACTAAGATGAACCTCAAAACACTTACCTCATGATATATTTCACATTACCATGACTAAAAAGAATCATGAAGTTCTCAAAACTCTACCCAGGATGAAGATTACTTATGAAGGTGGAACGCATATATCAAAATTCTAACCGACATGAAAATTACTTATGAAGTTGATATCTCAGATATTGTCAATAATGCGAAAGCTAAAATCCAAGACAAGGAATTGTTCGAAATCATCAAAGGATGATTTTCACTAGGCATTATATTGAAGATGATAGAAGTGTAGTTGATTGTAATATTTGGAAGAATGTACGCTTCTTCTTGTCCTTCATATCCCAAGTAATATGCAGGTCTTTGTGAAGTTGTTGACTTGTGAGACTATTATAGTTGATGTTAAGAGCTCTGATGTGAATGCTAAAACTCAAGATAAGGAACGGATTTTACTATATTAGCAAAGGTTTATCATCATTGGGATAAGAAACCTTAGGATAAGACATTTAAAGTTTTAGTCTAAAGAAATTGACTCTCCCCCTAGTTCTTTTTCTATGTGGTGGTATGCAAAAATTTATCAATAACTTGAACTTGAGTGTTAGAAACAATTGATGATAATAAGGAAATTATTTTACATGAGGATGGAATTCCTACATATTTAGAGGTTGATATTTCTTGAGAAGTAAGGGCAACTCCTATATGTAAGGGAAATATTATCACCTTAAAAATGGTGCAAAACCTACATTTAATGAGGTTGGCACCATTTTCACAAATAGTAGTAGCAATGATGTTCAAGAGAAGAATAATCTTGTGGGATTCCTTATATTGGTGAGACTGGTCGCTCTATCAATCAGAGGATTAGCGAACATTCGGTGGACTTGAGGCATGGTAGGACCAAATCCTCAGCCCTGGCTAAACATGCTGAGAAGACGATGCATCATATGTGTATCGAAGAGACTCAAGTCATTGCTAAAGTGGCCCAGTTTCACCACCGCAAGTTTAGGGAGGCCTTGGAAATTGAAAAAAGGCCTCATAATCTTAATAGGGATGATGGCTAGAAGATCAGCAACTGCTGGATCCCAGCCCTGTCTTCCTAGCCTCCGCGGTCCTTACTGGGTAAGGCCTTAGTTTTTCTTGTCTCCTTCCCTTTTTGGGTCGGTTCCCTTGGTGTGTTAGTTTATTTTCCGATCCGTAGTCTCTCCCCTTTCAATTATCTTCCTATTGATTTTATCCCCTCTCCTTTCCTTTTTTAAACAGTTATTTTGGTTTGTTATCCTTCCATTTTAATTGGTTTTCTTTCTTATTTGTTTAGCCGGATATATAAATATTAGTGATTTGTCCTTGAATTGTGAGGTACTTTTATGTCTTATCAGCCTAAAGATTTTTAACGACCTATGGCGGTTCAGAATTAATTAATACAATTTGTTCTGATGAATTAAAGTAATAAGTTAATATTAATTTTCATTGATTCATTTATATAAAATTAGAAATGAAACATGTAAAATAAAATAAAAGTTAAAAGTAAAATACTTCTAGAATCTAGCAATATAAAGTTATATAATATTTATCTAATAATATAAGTTTATATAATATTATGGCTTATTAGGTAGTGAATAATTATTATTATATATATTTGGTTAATAATATTAAATTTATATTTTTCTATAATATAATATAATACAATATAAATTTATATAATATTAGAGTGTGAATAATTATTAATATTTTTGGTTAAGTAAATTCATTTATAGTAGATAAATGGTTTAGTCTTGATAACTAACCATGGTTATAAGGATCTATTTTACTTAGTTTAAATAATAAATATATATTTGATATAGAAATATATATATTATTTTAATAACAAAGCAACAAATAGGGTATTATCAGGAGATTAGGTATTATAATAAAAATTAGAATATTCATATATATTTGGATATTTTTAATGAATTAATATTTTAAATAAATATTGACATAGATATTTCATAGATATATATATATATATATATATAGATTTAATATTTTTTATATATAATGGATTAAGATTTAAATACATTAATGAATTATTTTAACAGATTAACCTTGGATTTAATTTATTTCTCTCCTCGTTAACCTAGCTCCATTGTTATAATAGTAATTTAATATTAAATTAGTTAGAGGCAGGTTGACTGGGGTTCCTGTGTAGAAAAATAGCCGTTAGAATTTTAGCCGTTTGAGTCTCTGCTTAGACTATTTAACATGATGAACTGGATCTGTATCTTCAACTTGTCCTGACGATGAACCACACTAGTTGGTTCGAAACGCGTCGACAAAAGATTTACTATGTGATTTTGCCGAAAATTCTCTAAACAAATATATTATGATTGTCATGATGTATAGATCTCCTCATGTTTTGATTCATAAATGAATGAACAATGTATCTATCAACTAGTTGATAATGCAACTAATGATAGAAGGGAACAATGCTTCTTAGTGATTCTCAGATAAGTATGAGCCTCTATGCTCAAATTTGTTGTTTAGACCTGTGGATTACATATTTGTGACATGTTTGACGAAATACCCTTCATGGCTAGTAGCAGTCCAGCCTAGACCTTCTCATTGTTTTTGCAAATGCATCATTGTTATGTTGTGTAAATTCATTTCCGAAAGTGTCATTGAGTTCTCGGCAGCACCCTGGGCTCTGGGCCTGAAAAAGTGGCCCGAATCTTGAAGTCGTAATCATAAGTCCGAGGAGAAAATTCCCTGGATGCATGCATACCCATGTTGTGGGAGTGTCCAGATCCTCCCAGGTGCTTGCTTGTCCATATCAAGGGAGCATCCAGGGGTTTAGTGGTCTAAAACTTTAGTTGGTCTCAAGGGATGGCTACTTGAGTGACTGGGATGGCTCTTGGGAGTCCTGTTGCTAATGTGGAGGGACTATGTTGCATGTTTCCATCGATTCCACTTCCTTAAGGTCACCTAGGAGGTTGAATCTAATTATAGTGGCCTCTTGTCGCATATTTACCCCAGTTGGATGGTTACTTGGGTAGATGTGGGATGAGGGTGTTACGACTTAATCTGTTTGATGTAATTGAGGGGTAGTAAGGTCAGAGTGGGGCTGGACCCTTGGTTGGGAAAAAGCCAGAGCCATAGACTTCTGCCAAATATGATTGAGGACTTAAGAGACAGGGATTTGATTAGTGTGGATCAGGTGGTAGATCCTAGGTCTTCATTGATTTGGAGGCAGGGCTAGAGATCTACTGAGGATTTGAAGCTTTCTCTAGAATTTGGGATAAGGTGTGCATATTTAAATGCATTGACATTGGGACATATCTGCTCATAGACAAGAAAGATAAGTTGGTGTGGAGAGCCTCTTGATCGAGGGTATATTCTCCTAAGGGTGGCTATGCATTGCTTTCTATTGATTTGGCCCCTAGGGAGGAGTGATGGTGGTGGAGACAAATCTGGAAGGCAAAATGTCCTCCTAAGGAAAAGTTATTCATGTGATTTCTACTGGAAAACAAGGTTCCTGTGTCGAATGTCCTCCAAAGAAGATTTATGATAGGGCCTAGATGGTGTGCCCTCTATAAGAATGGTGAGGAGCCTTTGAACTATGTTTTCCTCAACTGACCCTTCAACAAATAGGTTTGGTCAAGTTGTGCTGGTTTGCTAGGATTGAGACTTCATTGGGATGGCTTGTCAGTTGATGAAGCCTGGAAGAGGTGGTTCGCAATACTAGAGCACAATCAGGGTAAATCCTTGCCGTTCATTCTCATTTGGGGTGTCTGGTTGGCCAAGAATAAGGCCATATTTCTAGACAAGGCCTCGAATCCAAATCACATTGTAGTAGAGGTTGTGGCAATTCTATGCCACTTCCCCAAAATGAAGGATGGGGCGCCCCCCAGATTGATCATTGATGTTGATCCAAACTGCAATAACCCATGGGGCCTATTCGACAGTGCCTCATTCTTCACCTTTTGGATTCTCACCAATTTGAAGTCACGTTAGGGGTGGGGAGGGGATCAAATAAGTCGTCCAATTGGTTGCTTGGAAAAGTATTTTGTTGTTCTCCCTAGATAAAGGTGTGTCACAACTGCAAATATATGGGGACTTCTTGTTGGTTGTGAATTGGCTCAGCTACATTCAAGAATGAAAAAAGATTGATTTAATCCCTTTAGTCTCAAATTGAATGTGGCTCAAATTGTTGTTTGCTTTCTTTGTTGTTACCCACGTCTTCAGGGAGCGGAACTATTTGACTAGTCGACTCTCCAAATTTGGTTTGGAGTTGGCCCTTGGCTTTTGGGGTGACGGAGCAACAAAATGGGGCGAGGAGTATATAATAGATACGGCCTTTCGGGGGCCTTCCTCAACAATTTTTCTCGTCGCAGTCTAACTAGACTGCTTTTCCCCCCTCAAAATCATGGAAGTTCCGACAAGATTTTGATAAAATGAGGTAGGGATTTTTGTAAATCCAAGTTACAACGGTCAAACTTCAAAGTTTTGGGTGCCTGGGAGGTTTTTGATGGTGCTGAATCCATTTCCACCATCAAAAACATGATTCAAACCCTGTTGATGCAAATTTTTTGAAAAAAATTTACCCGGATTTCGGCCACTTTTGCTTATGTGAGCAAATTCCTCCAGCTTAGTAGACACTTCCATTTTTCTCTTTCTTTTAAGACTTTGCAAATGTTTGTTAACTATTTTAAACACTCTTTAGCTTTGGCCAGATTCTGTTGCCTCTCTCTCGGCTCTGCCTTTCCAGATTTCTTGCTTTTTTGTATGTCTGTTGGGCAGCCTCTCAGCCTATGCTTTATATGCGATTTTGTATCTTAGCCGATGCGTTTGGCCCCAGGTTATTATGCTTGTTTGTTCTATATGGCGCTCGGTCATCTATTGTGACTTCCTTTCGGAAGGGGATCTCCCCATTGTAGATCAGAACGCACCAGTGCTGCATATAACTATATATTTTTGATAAATAATAGTTACGTCCTTTTTCTGGTAGAAAATCCATATTTCTCAAAATAATTACGTCCCTTTTCCGGTTAAAAAATCCATAACTCAAAGCAATTACGTCTTTTTCCTGGTAAACAAATGCATATTTCTCAAAACAATTATCCATATTGCTAAACAAAGAAAGTATCATCCACTAAATCCAACCAGCCTTCCATATACTAAGAATTAGCCTTCAATATACTAAGAACCACAGGAGTGGTGGATAACAGTTCACAGCGGTTGCTTAGACTTCATATTCCAAGACACAAAGGGCGAAGTATGCACCTCCCGATCATCAACTGAATTGAGAGGTAAATTGCAGCTCCAATGGCATGTAGTAGATTTCTCATGACCGCCATTAATTTATTTAATGCGCCTAGAATTGCTTTACGAAAAACTTGCAAGCACTCGTTAATTGCATATTCAAATTCATTACATATAAAAGAGAATAAATGCATTTCACTCATAAAATGAGTGAATAAGGCATTTAATTTTGTGTTATGTATTTTTTTAACGAGTTGTTTTTTGGGAGTTTTTCTAGTGGGTTTTTTCTGGTTTAATTTCTCTAAAATTTTATAGGAATTTGGAGAAAATCACAAGTTTGATAAGTAACCCCTACACAATCGAAGTGCCTTAATTTCCAGAGCACTGAAACTATATCTACAATAAAAAAAAAATTAGTTTAAATAACACAAATCAAAATTTAATCTCAAATTTTAAAATCTAAAAAACCACATTAAAAATAATGTTAGAGCCAACAATGCACAGCAGACAAAATAATATACATAGCTATTAAATCATGCACAGGAGACAGCAAATTAACGTGGTTCACCCAACCAATCTGGGCTACGTCCACCAAACATAGGCATCAGCAATCTTTATTAATCAAACAAGAGATTACAAAAGAATCTATTTCCTCACAAACTCTCACACCCAAAAAAAAATCTGTATGGATACCTGTTTTATAGCAAGGAGAATCTCACTGCCTCATAAATCCTCTCACGTCAAATTTAGGATGCATTAACTCTCTCCCAACAACCTGGAGCTAATCTAGCAACAAATTCCTATTGTTGTCACACACTAAGATTTTTGCCTATTCTAATGAAACAGAAAATCTCAACAATCTCCACCTTGACAACAATTAGCCTGATACCCTGTTTGTTATTATTTTATCTTTTCTGCAAACCAAGAGAAGCCAAACACCAGCGTAGCTTCTCTAACAAAACTGGTTTCGTGAACATGTCTGCACAATTCTCCTTTGTATGCACATTTTCAAGAGAGACTCCCCTTTTAGTGATAACCTATCTTACAAAATGGTACTTGATTGGTATATGCTTTGATTTACTATAATAGGTCGGATTCTTAGCCAAATGTATTGCACTTTGACTATCACAAAATAACTTCATGTTGTCCTGCAACCTACCAAATTCACTAAACAAACCTTTCAACCAAATCGCTTCTTTGCAAGCATGAGAAGCAGCAATGTATTCTGCTTCAGTAGTGGATAAAGCAACAATGTTTTGTAGCTTTGACATCCAGCTAATAG